>SMGT01004187.1:54080-72942 GCA_004794575.1 Lanistes nyassanus | reverse complement strand
CAGCTTACTACATTGTACGTAACTTGGCACAGTTCACTGATTTTTTTTATGCCGCCGAGTACGTGCGATAACGAAAAGCAAAATCCGACATTTTCTCTTTTTTTGAAAATCCTTTTCCAATCTTGACATCCTTACCCAAAAGTCTTACAGAGCTCCTCAAACCCTTAGGAAAGCCTGTTTATCTCAGATGGCTGTTGGATAACCTGAGACAACCAAACTTGCAGATTTGCAGGAGAAACAGAGTGGTCAGCGTTCAACAACCTGATTTGCTACGGTTACGAGAGCAACATCTTCATGTGCCGCAACGAAGGGTTTTTTGCCAGCCCCACCAGCACTTGCCCCAGCGGCAACAGTTATCTGGGAGTGAACTGTTTCCACAATGGTAGGTATGGCAGCAGCCAGCACCTTCTATGTGAACGGTGTCCTGATAAGAACCCTTCTTTGTGCCATTCCAGAGCAGACGGTGTAGCGAACTGCATCAGCATGTATTAAACTGTACTGTTCAGACCCAGGTGCTAACGCATGCCCCTTCGTGTGAGCCGGTCGGCTGACAAACGACACGAAAATAGATGAAATCGCAATACATCGTCTCTTTTTATAGTTTATTAACTGCACTTTTTCCAGTATGGAGCATCGTACAGAGAGCTAGAAATGCATACGAGTGGTCTGCAGAAAGAAAGAAAGATAGAAAGAAAGAAAGAAAGAAAGAAAGAAAGAAAGAAAGAAAGAAAGAAAGAAAGAAAGAAAGAAAAGCAGACTGAAGGCTAGGGTACATGAACTAGTTTTTTGAGTGAACAATGACAAGATTGGTTGGTTGGTTGGTTGCTTAACGTCCAGCCGCGAAAGGACATAGAAGGACGGCGGACTATAGGGAGATGGGGTCCTGTACATGCACTATAAGAACCACCATATTTGTAGTAAGATGGCCAGTGCGGACAGGAAGTTAATGTGCGGGAAATGTCTAGTCCGCAGCTCTACCAGCTGAGCTATCCATGCCCCGAGAGCAGCGAGCAGGAAATGTGATGAAAACATGTAAAGACATGATTACCATGTTCCTTACATTTCGGTGTCGATTCATATATTAAAAAAACAGGGTCCAACAGCCTTTATTCACCATCCAGTGTGCCAGAAAAAAACGGTCGAGCATAGACTTAAGGGTACTTTTGAAATGAAAGCAAACTTGCATGGTCCACATTAAAGCGATATTTATTATAGGATAAAAGTATAAATGAGTGACGATGCGTCTTGATGTCATAGATCTCTATTTCAAAAGCGCTGATGTCGTTTCTAGTCACAATCCTGACCTTGGTGCCTTTGAGCAGTACCCTGCGTTTTTGTATTATTCTCTTGACTGATGTCGTTTGTCCACCCTCAGTGCGACTGGGTCCACCCACTCAGCTGACGAATGCCACTGTGGCCGGCGTAGTGCAGATGTACCACAACTCCGACTGGCACCACGTCTGTGCTGCCTTCTTCGGCAACCTTGAAGCGCGAGTGGTTTGCCAGAGGCTCGGCTACGGATATTACCGAGTTCTCCCGAGCGGGGTTTTCGGGCAGATATATCTGGGATCCTCCGACTCTGTGACAGCCCTGAACTGTACCGGAACAGAAAGGTCCCTGTCGGACTGCCCCTTCCAGCTGGGCCCTTGCCCAGCGAACAGCTATGCTTCGGTCTTCTGCAGTAAGACTTCGATAGTGGAAGGTGAGGGAGTAGCTTTTCGTCTCGTCTTTTAGTGTCAACTGGTGCGCCCGTTTGTCCTTTTTAACTGGGTTTTTTTCCTGTTATAGATTTCAGTTATTATGAAATCACTCTCGATCTGCTTTCTTCCTTCCTTTCTTTTCCCCTACCAGTCCCCCTCTAGCCTTTTTTTTTTTATCTTGTCACCTCCCTAGTTCCTTTCTTTGCTGTGAACGAGACATCGAAACTGTAACATCAAAGAAATCATAGTCGTAGTGTACTTTCGAAAATTGATGTGTTTTGATTCCTGAAATAAAATTCAGATGAATACCAATATGGTGCACAGGACAAGTCTTCCAGATGAGAAAACTTTCCTCTGTATGTCCCCGTGCTTACTTTCATTTTCAGAGGGAGAGATGGGGGAGGGAAGACAGCGGAGGGACAAGCGAGAGAAAGGGAGAGAGAGAAGGAGAGGGGGGAAAGGGAGCCGTGTGTGATTTCTCCTTCCTGTGTGTGTCTTTGACAGGCATACGACCCATAGAACCTCCGTCTCAGCCAGGCTGCGCCCTGTTCGCGGTTGACGGACTGACGTCCTTCGTCTGCCCAGACACCTGGAACGACGTGGCTGCCACGCTGTACTGCAAGGACCTCGGCTACCTGCACGGCGCAGCCATGACCACGAGCTACCTCAGCCATTCAGGGGTCACGGCAGCGTGGCTGGTCTCCAACGTCAGCTGCACCGGCCGCGAGACCACCACCAGTGGCTGCTCCTTCTCCACCAACACGTCGGCTTGTGCCTCCTTCCCCCGGTACGTGGCCGGCGTCTTCTGCTTCAACAACCAGCAAGGTGAGCTCTGGGTGGCCGCGCGGACCTCTCTTTCAGGTATGCAGGCAGCGGTCTGTTTTGCCATTCAACGTCAAGATGAAAAGTCGAAATTGCCAGGTGACGCCACAACACCACCCGCCGTTGCTGCTTCCAGTCTCTGACAACTGCAAGCGTTTGATGTTGTTGTTGCTGCATCACCTGACGAGCTCCATTTTGAACACCTTTGAATTATGAACTATTGCCCTTAAGGTGTCTGTCTAGGAGGTAGCTAACTCTGTCTGGAGGCACCTATCTAGGAGGCATCTGATCATGTCTATGAGGTGATTGATTGTCCAGGATGCAACTCTATGAAGCATTTGCCTAGAGGCACCTGTCGAAAAGGCAGCTAATTCCATCTAGAAGACATCTGACGGTCTTGGGGGTCTTTAAGACATGCGTGCACAGGACTGTCTTAATGCTAGGACAGCTGTCGGAATTATTGGGGTTATTAGACAAGATTAGTGCTTATTATTGGAAATCAACAGTTGCTCATATTATTTATGGTGCAACAAAGAGAACTAGGCCAAGTGAGACTTTGACAGAAGTCGACGTTTCAGGGCATGGCCCCTTCTTCAGGACGACACAAACAGATACAAACAGATAACAAAGAACAACTAAAAAAACATTTAGCTGACAAGGACGCTGGTCATGCGCAGTGGATAGACAAGAGGAAAGTTTGGGGAAGAGAGAGTATAGGAAGTGCAGCGTCAGTGGCAAGGAAAACCATAGCCGATAGAGCAGCGTGTCCCATCCGGGCTGGTTAAAGGGAAGTGGGGGAGAAGCCAAGGGAAACGGGGTGTGGGGATCGTTACAAAGGAAAACAGGAGAGAAAAAGTAGGTGGAGGAGAGGTCAATATTTCGGGTTAGGTCCGCTGGGGGTCAAAGTGCCGAAAAGGGAAATAAAATGAGATTCTATGTTCTTGCAGTCTGTGGAGTCTGTGCATTCTGGCAAATTTCAGAGGACCGCGGGGAGTTAACGACGTGAGATTAGATTTCTGTTTGTCAGTCGCCTCGGATAGACTAACCTATTTCTTGCATTTCTGTAGCATGTGTACATGCATAGATATCATCTCAGTTTGCACCAGGCGTCGTTTGTTGGGGCTTTTTCATATTTTCTTTCTTTCTTTCATTCTTTCTTTCCATCTGTATGTTTGTTAGGTAGGTATCTTCCTTTGATACTTATCAGTATTTATGAAATCCCTTCAGTAATTAAGCCGTCCCTCTCTTCGAAAACTGTGACTCGGAGCAGGCTGGCACTTGGCTCAAAACGTGTGCTTGTGTGACGGTGTTTGATTTTGTTTTCCAGACCTTCAGATCCGACTGGCAGGAGGAGAGGTTCGCTATGAGGGCCGAGTTGAAATCGCCATCAACGGTGAATGGGGCACTGTCTGTGACTTTTCCTTCACCAACAACGACGCAGCCGTGACGTGCCGCACCATGGGCTTCCTCGGTGGCGTTGCAGTGCCGTCAAACACTTCCGGATCTCTGAGCGCCTCGTCCTATTTCCTGCAAGTCAGGTGAACAATTCAATTCTTTTATTAGGTACTGCTTCTATGAAGCGTGTTAGCTGCGTTTTAACTAGGTTAACCATAGACATTTTCACTTCAGTGGATGGTGCGACGAAATTTTTTTTTTTTCACTTTCGGGCTCGCGTTCAGTACTTCACATTGTTGTGCGGGTCAGCCACATTTTGATAGCTTTTGAAGTGTGTGACCTCTGCATCTTACAGCTGCACGGGGTCAGAGGCCAAGCTGTGGCAGTGCCCTTTCACGCAATTCAATTCGACCTACAGCTTCTGCTCCAGCTCCAGGAATATCGCTGCTGTCAGGTGCACAGGGGAAGGTCAGTGGCTTGCCTTTCTTGCAGCCTCTATTCAAGACAAATTACGCTGATCTAGAAGTCCTTTAAAGTAAGCTCTAAATAATGTTCACACTAATTGCATTTGAAAAGTGTTCAAGCAAGTGCAAAATATGTGCTGCGTGTGTGAATTGAAAAACGTGTTACATGTGTTCTAAGTGTTCTTAACATGTACCCCTACCTGACTGAACACTTGGTGCTGGCACACATTTGGAACACATTCAGAACAGCATTTATACATTTTTCAACCATTTGAAAACTTTCGAGAACACAGACCAGAACATTTTGACACTAGTTTAGCACCAGCACATCTAAAGCGTTCCAGATCCATGTAAAATGCGTTCTATTTCGATAACAAAATAAGTGTTTTAACTTGAACACTTCTTGTTTACAATGTATGGCTCTGTGAGGGGAGGGGGCTGCATAAATGTAGGGACGTTCTTAAAATGTCCACATGTTTCACATCATGCTATTATATTCCACCCCAGTAGACCCAGATAAGTTTAAGTGCGTCTGCTTTGCAAGGGAGGCAACTGTGGTCGAAAAGATGATGGGATCATCCCGCCTCGTTTTCACTCTGTGGTCGATCTCCGATCAAGGAAACTTTACCAACGGAAGAGCATCTAAATCTCTCCAGTATGCCTCAGTGTTCGACGTAGGACCGAATTGGAAATGTCTGGTGCGTTTAAAATCCGTGGAGGCGTGCCTTGCGTCGCCTTTATCAGTAGGCGCGGCCGGGCGCACGGACACAGCATAATGCCTGTTATAGATCTAATGGCGTTCGATTAAGTTGTGCGAGTTACTGGAACTCTGCAATCTGAAATTCACAGCTAGTGTATTCATGTCATAACTGTTGTTCTGACCACTCCATCGTTGTCCACAGTGAAGCTAGAGCCAGGCCCAGCCTACGGCGCGCTGGAGGTTCTGGTCAACAGAACAAGCAGCAGCTACGGACTGGTGTGCGCGGACAACTTCACGGACCGCGAGGCGATTGTGGCCTGCCGCGACCTGGGGTACCCCTACGGCATCCACCTGTGCTGCTCGGCCTTTGATGATGTCGATCTGCCCATTGTCTGGACCGCCGTCAGGTGCACGGGCGTGGAGACCGAGTTCAGTGACTGTTCCTACAGCACGAGTCTGACACACTGTCCTTCCCAAAACTACGCCTCCGTCGTGTGCTCCAACACACCGGGCGGCAGTGGTGAGACCGGTTTTTTCCCAACTCTTTTACATACATCTTCGTTCTCTTTTTTCAGACTAGAACTCAAACCCGTAAGAGTAATTGTCACCAACTTTTCCGGACAAGGCACTCCGAGTACACGACTGTGATCAATACAACCATGACCACAGCCTTAATCCACAAGCTTTAAAGAAAGCTAGCGACGTGAGATTGATTTCTGAAATGAGTGACCGACCCTGTGATTCCTGGCGCATTATTTGTCCTCAAGGATACTTTTTTTTCTATGGGAATGTTTTAGGCAATGCACACATACTGCGTGGTCCAAAAAAAGGTTGTGGAAGAGCACAAAGATGAGACGAGAATTTGATCAGGCCATTCCTTTCACACTTTACAGGTTACAGGGTACAGATTCAAACACCACCAGGTTTACCCTACGGTCCGGTCAAGGTGGAACACATGGGTTACTGGGGGCACGTGTGTCCCAACGGCTTTGACAATAACGACGCGAACGTCATATGCCGAGAGGTGGGCTACGCTGGGGGGTTGGCCTTCGAGTACAGCACATACTACAGCGACCCGCACACTCCCTTCCCCTGGTTGTCGCACATCGACTGCCGTGGGACCGAGTCGCACCTGGCCAGGTGCAACAACGTCGTGTGGGGAAACGTCAGCGACTGTGCGCCGTATGGAGACGCTGCTGTTTTGTGCTACAACGATATCGGTAACAAGCAACACGTGTTTTGTTTTGAGGGGCTGCCTTCGTTAGTGCACGGATGCAATCTGATTAGACTTTTTTTGCGTTCATGCGAACAATGATTTGATTTCAATGATGATGACGAACGTTCGTTACTTCTGTTATCAACTAAATGTTTCGCCTGTAGGTCATATGCCTCAGTACATCTATGTAAGTTACCAGCATATGATGCATTATGGTTACACCGTGACGTTTTGGTGACGTTTTGGCTGGAAATGTTTACTTCGGGTCGGAGGGAGGTGTGGTAAAATTTGCAAAGACTCGATTAGTTGTTTCACTGATATGAATCGGCATAGACCGGTTGACATTAGACAGATGATTTCACTCTGAAGATTATCTGAAAACGTTTTCTTTTATCAAAACCACACATCTTTTGCCCGTTTTAAAGTACTTGGGAAGTATCTCAAATTTGGTATCATTCCGACCAGACGTGAGCACGCACATCTCAAGCACTTGCAGACGCATAAAAAGCGAACAGTTTTGGTAACAGAAAAAAACGTATTGTTTAGTTTACAAATTCTCTGGCGTTAACTAGATACTCAACTTTTGGTTTTAGAGTGGATTTGTTGAATAAATCCTATCTGAGCTGTTTAGTAATAATAAAGTAAATTAACGTTTACTGAGATATGGAAGCGTGTTTAGGTGATGATCTCGACTCATTTCACAAAATAAAGTAACAATCAATTATTTTTTTTAAAAAAGGCTCCTCCTTGAAAATTAATAAAAACAAAAAGAGTGAATCAAGATAAATTGTGAATGGAAAAGAACAAAGCCTTAAGCCATTAATCCACCATCATAAACTTAAGCAGTAAAAAAGGCATAAGCACATTAAATATATATATATATACAAACGACACAGGCAGATAGATAGAGAAATAACCGATGTGATCAATGTATAACCATCAGAGTGTTGACTGGTGTCGGTTTGTGTGACGTTCGTACGCCCCTTCCGTAAAGCTGCACATAAAATGCACAGGGCCAACCAGCCTCACCCGTGAGGTACATGCGGACATCATGCAACCCACCCCAGCAAATAAGTATTTTTGTAAATTATTTTTCTGTGTGCACCTGCGACCAGCCCCGAAGTTCTATCTGGTGAACGGCACGAACACGACAGGTCGTCTGGAGGTATGGGGTGACGATGGCGTCGGTGGAACGGTGTGCGCGGAATATTGGACCGATCTGGAAGCGACTGTGGCTTGCAAGGGTCTGGGGTTCAACTCCGGACGTTTCCTGGGCGGCGGAGTTTACGGACAGGTTAGCTGACCACCTCGCTTAGACCGCGTTACCCATCATGCATTGCACGGATGACTTCGGCCAGTGATCTGAAGCGTGGCGCTGGTTCAGACTATTGGCTGAGATCACCTGAAGCTTGCTGGGTGTTTGTGAGCTTTGGAAATCGACATTGTAATCAGTTCAACATTGTGTGTGTACCAGACACTGCGCAATCCACGGAGCGCGTTTATAATGGAACTCTTTTCATTCCTGGGCTGGCTTGCATTCCCGTTATCTCCTGTTCATACGTAAACCTGTACGTGAAATACACAGGGCGAATGGGCTGTATGGCCATATTTGGGACCGGAATAGTTGCCACGAATTTCTATCTTCCGTTCTTTAGCAAAGATGCACTTGTATGCAAAGGGTGAGAAGGCCTTAGGACCACTCTTACGAGTGTAAGTGAAGACACCAACTCGGGTACTTCAGTAGGAAAACTCTTGTTTGTTTGTAAATGATCTGTCTAAAAACAATTTCAGTGTGTTTTGGAAGACCAAATATTTCTTAGAAACCATTTTTCTGGATATCTATCCAAAGATCTGAGTATCTGAGCGAGCGGGAAAAAGTTGGAAATGTGAATTCTGCACAAAGCAGACTCTATGTGTGTCTTGGAATTGTGATGACAGGGCGAGGGTCACGTGTTCATAAACTATGTGGATTGTGCGGACGCGGTGTCGCCTCGGAGTCTTCTGGACTGCTACATTTGGCTGTACGGTCTCCATGACTACAGCCTCTGCCCCTCACACGAGAAGGATGCTGCTGTCCAGTGCTTTGACCAAGGTGAGACGCAGTTACCAGGATGTTTAGACGGCGAAGTCTAGAACTTGGTAGTGTAAAACAAAAGAATGAAGGAGAAAAGCAGTGAATGAGTGGGTAAAGGGTGAGGTTAGGAAGAGGGAAGGAGAAAGGGAGAGGAAACCAGAATACTCTTGCAAAACCTCTTGTAAAATCTCTTGCAAAACCTCTTGTAAAATCTCTTGCAAAACCTCTTGTAAAATCTCTTGCAAAACCTCTTGTAAAATCTCTTGTAAAACCTCTTGCAAAACCTTAGAAGGCAAGCTTTGTAAACAGGCTCCAGATGAGTGATTGAGTGGAAGAAGAAAGTAAAACACGAAGACAGGAAGAACTATATTACTGTGATATTGTGCTCCCATCTCAGTCCGATTAACGGGGTCAAAGCTGATGACCTACGGGCGTGTGGAAGTATACGTCAATGACACCTGGACGGCCGTGTGCGACCAGGGCTTTGATCAGTCCGCGGCACAGGTGGCCTGCCGGGCCCTGGGCTACTCGTACGCCCGCCCTCAGTGCTGCTCCGCTCTGGGACCGCTGGGTAGCGGCCAACTCGATGCTAAGCAGATTGGCTTCAAGATCAACAGATGCCGCGGCGAGGAGGCGAAGTTAACAGACTGTACCATCAGCGCGGCTACCTGCCCGTCGGGAAAATATGCCAGCGTCTTGTGTTCCAATAATGCTATCCAAGAGCTACGTGAGTTAATTATATGTACCTGTGTATATATACATATATCCATCTTATCTCTGCTTGACAAAGATTTGCTCAAAGAGGAGACACAATTTTACCATCAGTAAAACGCCGATATTTTTCAGAAGCTGCGTTTGATAATAAATGTGTGCCCAACATACCAGCTCGCTAAGGGTGGTACATTTGGAGAGTGGTAAAGTAAATAAATGACGACTAGGAAATTAAGACAAACGGTACAAACGGGCAGGGAAAAAGGGATCCTTTACGCAAAAATGTATTTTTGGAGTGTATGCTTTCTTAATTTGAATTCACGAAAAGTGGCATTTGCGACTGATAGATGAATCAAACTGGAGGTTCTAAGACGCGTCTGTTTTCTTGTTGTGCACAAGCAGGAGCTGTATGTTGTTGGTTGGGAAATCGCCGTAAATAGGGCAAAGCATGCATTGTTCTTGTGTCTTTTACCTTCAGACAGCAGGCAGGCACACGCGCACTGTCTCAGATTCACATGCACTTAAACACGCATTTCGACACTAAAATGTGTGTGCCTGCATTTAAACGCGCAGACGCATGCGCTCTCGGTCAGTTCCACATCCTCAGTAAGTACATGCAGCTATAGTGTGTTTGCAGACTTCTGCCGTACAAAATTTTCCACAATGCATTAAGAATTTGTTCTTTCGTTTTCTGTAACAACTTTCTGTCTCCGCAGCTCTGTCAGTGCGTATTGCTGGAACAGGCCAGTACTATGGCAGGGTAGAAGTGAACCGATACGGATTCTGGGGGCCCGTGTGCAAGAGTAGCTGGGACGATCGCGACGCAAACGCCACCTGTCACGGTCTTGGATACAACTACGGTGTCAGCTTCTACGCGTCTGATAATACAGGTGTGTACAGGTGTGTTCTCCAACGTTCAGAGACTAATATAATTAAAAAAAGCATGTTTCGCCAGGTGACCCGATGTAGTGGGGAATAACGATTGTCATACGCAGAGGGGCAGAGCCTTAGTGCAAACTTATTTCAAAGGCAAAAAGTGAACCGTTGCAAGCTGTTAGTGTCTTTTGGCAGAACCAAATCTGGCCGTTTGTGGGCTTACTGAGCTACAGTGGCTTGCTTGTGGATCTACAATGGGTCCCTTGTTGGTCTACAGTGGGTCGCTTGTGGGTCTACAATGGGTCGCTTGTTGGTCTACAATGGGTCGGTTGTTGATCTACAGTGGGTCGCTTGTTGGTCTACAATGGGTCGCTTGTTGGTCTACAATGGGTCGGTTCTGGGTCAACAGGGTTTGATTTAAGAAGACGGGACACGGATCCAAACTGCAACATGTCATTCAGCAACACAAATACTCACTGTTTGCATACACATGGCAGCACTAAAACAGAGCAGTTAGTTCACCCTCTGAAATTACAGAGCAGGATTTTTTTAACGAAAAGAAAATGCCCTTGTACGAAGTGTCAAATGAGGCTCCTGTGTCTCCAGGCAGCCCCATTGTTGTGGGAGAGTTCCAGTGCACGGGGCTGGAGGCCTCCCTCGCAAACTGCGCATTCAAGGACATGGACGATGATGTAGGATGCTCGCAGACTGTCTTCAGAAGTGGCTTCCGTGTGACTGCAGGTGTGCTCTGTTACAACACGCCAGGTGAGAAACTGGGCAAGTACTACATGCTCTACATGTATAATCATACTAGATATCTGAAACTGTCCATCTTTTAATCATGTGCTCACTTTTTGTGTTACAGTCGACATACATATCAGAAACAGTTGATGAATTCTTGTGGCAGATAGCCATTTATGTTAAGTTATGTTGAGAGTTCCAGATAAGTAAGTCTATCTGAACAGCGTTCATGTGGGATTTTTTTTTTTCGTTGTGAGCAGTTTGTGTGCCCAGTTTTCCCCCCTCTCCTGTTCTAATATATTTTCTTCCATTTATCGTTGCTAGGTTTAGAACCAACATTTACATGCTCACTCTTTCGTGGTAAGTTCTCACATTCCACATTCTCACATTAGTGTTTCACTTTCAATTGCTCGTTGTTCTGTCAAACATTGAACCTGTCTCCAGACACGAAGTTACGACTCGCGGATGGCGGGCTGAACTATGGCCGCCTGGAGGTGCAGTTCGAGGGGGAGTGGGGGCGGGTGGCTGATTACTACTTCACCGACACGGACGCTGACGTGGCCTGCAGACAGCTCGGCTTTGGCGGCGGGCGGTCACGGTCGACTGCAGTCGAGGTGACGGAACAGTCCACGGGCAGGGTGAGTCTAATCGCAGCCGAAGTCTGCTGCTGAGGTCCTGTCGCTGCTACAGGTGACGTCACGCGACAGGGAGGCAGCCACCTAGCACCTAGAAAAGTCAATCTAAAGCGCCCCAAAGCCGTTCAAATGCTTCCCCAAAACGGTCGTTAAACAAAACGCTTGGTCCCAATTGTCGTCGGCTTGTCGTCAAGTGTCGCGCCTTTTTGCTGCACTATTTATCGAATAGCTCTCTAAGCAGAAGCGGGTGTTATTGCTTTTGAATGGCATCAGCTTTGGTGGAGTGGGGGTCGTTGCAAACAATAACAAATATTTTGTAATACAAAGAAATTATAACACGATCGATCTAACACAGAAACCTTTCTGGACGTTGTAGCTCGAGGCAAAATGATTTTTACATCAGGTTAGAATACATACTTCTTGCACCTCCTTCAAACTTTCACTAAGGCTAATTTTACTACGTAAAAAGTGTCCTGTTTCCATAATCGGAAAATCGGTAATCAACGCTAGTAATGTTACACCAGATGATTAAGACGCCAAACGATCGTTTCATTAGTATTAGCTAGATGAATGATTAGCAGACTTATGTTTCGGGGGGGGGGGTGGTGGTGGTGGTGGTGGTGGTGGTGGTGGTGGTGGTGGTGGTGGTGGTGGTGTGTTAAACCACTTCCGGGTTTTTTTCAGGTGTGGATGAACCGCGTGTCTTGCCAAGGTTACGAGAAAACCCTGTTTGAATGTGCCAGCTGGTGGAATTACCGGGGCCTCTATGCTGAGGACGCTCACGTCGTTTGTTATAACACAAGTGAGTGAGAACGTGTACGTGGTTGTGAGTTTTGAGGTCCGTGTCGTGCATGCGTGTGTGCGTTAGCACGCATGAGTGTGAAGTGAACTCATTCGTTATGCTCTAATGCAAGGTTCCCAAGAGTAGGATGAAAGCCGTTGTAAAGAACAAATCAGACAAGGTGCATTAAACAATTAGTCTCATTCGGATGAGCTCTAGAATAAAGATGACCTCAAATTTTGCGTGCTGATCTTTCAGACAATTTCACTCTGTACCAGTCATTACTAAAATCTATTCAGGATCTTAACTTTTCTCTGGCTGTCATTGTGTTCACGGACCTCTTTGTAATAAAAAGTATTTTATAGCTTTATTTGAAATGCATCACTGAAATGACGATAGATCTGTCTTGGTTCCATGCCCATGAAAACAGCTCGCCTAATTAATGGGAACGAGGTGTCTGTCGGCACGCTGGAGGTCAACATCAACAACCGCTGGGGGAGCGTTTGCGACCATGAGTGGACAGCGACCGATACTGGTATGTTGTGGAGTTTTATGCAGAATAGCAACAGAAATCGAAACTGGTTTCAAAACACATGTACACGTTACACGCGCATATGTCCATCTGACATAGCCTCCAAGCGACAGATAGGTAGAACGGTATTTTCTTTCTCTGGTTGGTGGTTTTAACCGATCTGTTAAGACGAAATTGGAACTCGGACCGCTCGGGTAACGTGAATGAAAGCTATAACAGAGAAGTGCTCAATCGACTGCGGTGAAAATTTCATGCAGGCCTAATTTCTTGACAGATATTTCCCCCGCTCTCCCTAGCGAAATCATGGGGGGAAATCTGTGAGCTGCACGAATTTTATCCGGCCTGGATGAAACTAGATAACAAGTTATGTGGTTGCAAATATCTGCTGGTGGTTTAAGTTTTAGCGTCGATTTCAGTTGACTTAATCGAACATTTTTATTCTCGCTGAATGACGGTTGGCAGATGTCCACTTCAAGGGGCAAGTAAACAGACAACGACCTGCAAAAGGTTGCCAGAAAGCTCAAAGCCACACCAGTTGAAATGCTTGGCCTTGCCATTTCCTTTGTCCTGCAGCCGTAGCGTGCCGAGATCTGGGCTACGACAACGGCTACCATCTGTGCTGCCAGCCGTTCGGCTACAGCTCCTTTCCGATCGCCGACAGCTTCCGGTGCACGGGTACGGAGGCGGCCCTGTCCAACTGCACTCACAGCCCTCCGGACAACTTCTACTGCACCAAGGAAACGGTCAGCCTGGCGTGCTACAGCGGACCCACCCCTTCCAGTAAGTGGCCTGTAACCGTCTGACCCTCCTTGCTGCACAGGTTTTGCAGACCCAGAGTGGCGAGGGAAGCTTGGTAACCTCAGGTCTCGTCAGCAGACGTAGGTCTCAGATGTCAGTCTAGCGTTCCTCGTGATCTTCCAACCTCCATCTGTCGGCTGCCTCTGATGTATAGTTCTTGCGCTGCTTTACTAGTACTTTAGATTGTTACTGTCATCGCTACACGCACTTATGTTAAATAATTTTGTAACGCTTTTGGTAGAAGAATGAATAAGAATCAGGAACAGAAACCGTTTTTTAAAATCTGTACAACGATCGTCTAAAAGGTAGAGCCATTTGACGTCACCACTATAAACAAAAACGGAACTGAGCCAAGCTAAATTAAACAATAGACGAAACAGACAACCGGCAGCTTCGGGGTATTACACCTTCGTCAGGAAAACACAAAATCAGGTAGAGGAAAATGCAAATAAAGTCAGAAACAGAACAAGGCAAAGAGGAAAACAGGCAAATAGCTGTTAATATTCGCAAAATTACAGTTTCCGGAACGGATGTGGGTTTCATTGAAAAGAAAACGTAACGGGTTCGAAGACAGATTGCACTGCTACAGACTGACAGGTCGTTTCAAGTTTTGCCTATCAGATTGTGTGCTTGCGCAGACTTACATCTGGGTCATGGAACGCTGTTGCGAGTGAAATATTCCACGCGCAGACTGACGAGTCATGAAAGGCTTGGCTTTTCGGATTACACGCACACACAGTCTGGAGGGGTTGGGGTGTTGATTGTTTGCCGGTCAGATACACGCACATACAGTCTCTGTGTGGGCGGGGGGTGGTTGCATGTCAGATTACACGCACATACAGTCTCTGTGTGGGCGGGGGGTGGTTGCATGTCAGATTACACGCACATACAGTCTGTGGTGGTGGTGGTGGGATGGGGTGTTTGCATGTCAGACTACACGCACATACAGTCTCTGGGGGTGGGCTGCATGTCAGATTACACGCACGCACACTCTGAAGGGGTTGGGGGTTTTGCCTGTCAGATTACACGCACATACTTACAGTCTGTTGGACTTTTTGCATGTCAGATTACACGTACAAACTGAACGGTGGCCCCGCCAACAACTCGGGCGAGGTGCGGGTGACCTTCATGAACATCACCGGCCGCATCTGCAGCGACGGCTGGGACGACACGGACGCCAGGGTGTTCTGTCGGGAACTGGGCTTCCAGACGGGCCAGGCGTTTGAGTACTTTTCCTTCACTTACTATTATTACTACGCTCTGCACGGACCGGTGTGGATGACGGACGTCAGGTGCCTGGGAACGGAGAGCTCTCTGGCCGACTGCCCCAAGACGCTGGGCGGGGTGTCTCACTGCGCCAGCGGAAAGTCCGCTGGGGTGACGTGTCTGGATAGCGAAGGTGAGGACACTGGCTGGGTGCTGGCATCCGAACAATAGCTGTACCGATTAAGGGTGTGTCACATGACCCGTTTGACCCGCACGTTTGATGCGTACCATCGAATCAAGCGTGGTCAAACGTGACCGCTTATTGGCCAGATGACGGCTTTCCATCCATTTGAGATACAGCGTGGTTTATGAGTAACGGATCGTGTGGCACGCAGCCTTTATGTCTGGTTTCGCACCTTCAGACTTAGTGGAACGAAAACTGTGTTAAGAAACTTTTCTAAAAACTTGCATCTAGCAAAACTGCGATGTTGGAGGAGAGAAGCAGCTTTGTTTAACACTGGTGGTGGTTGGGGGGTGGGCTTGGTGCAGTTTTCACGCATGCTCAGTCTGTGACTGAACACTACTGAACACCTGCGGTAGGAGACACTTTGATTTGCGGTGGCCAGGGATTCGTTGTGTCCCCCACCCCACACACATACACACACTGTGAGCGATTCTGATTTTGCGATGTTCCAGGGATTTATTATCGACTTGGTGCCAGCGTCTCCGGGTACAAGGGACGGGTGGAAGTTGCTGTGAACGGCGTCTGGGGAACTGTCTGCAGCTTGTATTTTGACTCCAGGGAGGCCACTGTTTTCTGCCGGACGTTGGGCTTCAGGGAGGGAAAATTGGACTACACCTCCAGCTCATACCCCGACCCGCCACCCACCGTCTACCAGGCCAGCTTCGCGTGCACTGGGAACGAAAATCTGCTGGAGAACTGTCCACACCAGGGATGGAGGCCCGCCACATTTTCGTACTGCAGCCACGCCCACGATGCCAAAGTCATCTGCTTTAACGACGGTGTGTCTGGGTCTGCTGTGTCATGCTTCGTTGTGTTTCGTTGTCCTGTGGGGTGTTGTGCGTGTACCTGCGTCCATGTCCGTATATTTCTTTGCCCAAACATGTGTGTGTGTGTGTGTGTGTGTGTGTGTGTGTGTGTGTGTATATATATGTGCGCGTGTGAGGTGTGTGTGTATGTGTGTGAGGGTGTGTGTGTGCGCGAGGGTGTGTATGTGTGTGTGAGGTGTATGTGTGTGTGTGTATGTGTGCGTGTGAAGGTCTGTGTGTGAGGGTGTGTGTGTGTGTGTGAGGGGGTGGGTGTGTGAGGGTGTGTGTGTATGTGTGTGTGAGAGGGGGTGTGTGTGTCCCGACTTTATCATTAGTCTGTTTTGTTATACTTTGTATTATCATCCTCGCTTCTTGCATAAATTTTCCTGCAATCATAAGTGTTTAATTTCATAGTCTGCCCAGACGGAATGAAACGCACTTTCTGACTCTGTTCTACACAGTGCGTATCGGAGGACAATACGACCCCACAGAAAAACAGGGGGCGGTGCAGTTCTACAACAACGGCACGTGGTACAACTTGTGCGACACTGGCTTCGATGACATCACGGCCAAGTAAATACTAGAGTTCCCTCCCATTGTGAACTCACTACTGAAAACATTTTGCGTTTTGCGTTGCCATTCTGTACTCTTTCAAGCAATTTTTGAAATTGGGCGGAGGAATTGGCGGGAAATTGGGAGGAGGAACACTGCAGAGTACTAAAAACCGTTTATATGTGCAGTTTTCCTTTACTCTCGGCTGAAACTGAAACTGTTTTGTGTGCCACCCGTCATGGTAGGCATAGGAGTCTGTGTTTGTCTTGTTCTGTTCTCCCTACATCGTCTTCTTCGTCCTACTGTAGTTTTATTTTCTCTTGAACAAGACTTATCTCAGACAAGATTTAGCGCAGAAACAATTCTAGCCGGCTGATTACCGGGAAGCAAGTCAGCATTTCCCACCCTTTTTTGGCATGAATGCGCGACGTACCAAGTGCGCTGCCCATGCGCATGTGCATTACCATTGCTAATTATAGGTTAAGCAATGAATTCGGCAGTGTCATTTCTTGTAGTTCCAGTGAATAGACCAATCCCTGGTGATCGACAGCTGAGTGGTAAAAACACTGGATTTTTTTTTTTGGTAAAAGGTCGTAGGTTCGATACCCGTATAAGCTTAAGATTTTTCTTGAGTGGGGTAGAGGTAGGTCTAGGGTTTGGTATTAGGAAGGGCTTCTGTTTTCGTGTATAAGTTCAAGCCTGTGTCTTTGCGCTAAATGGGATGAAAGGTGGTCTGCCCGTGCGTGCCCCAAGTCAGTGGGAAATGCAGACTCGCCACCGGGATATGCAGCGTCGCTACTGGGATCCACCCGTTCTTAGCTAAGTATTTATAACAATACTGTGGGTTAGGTTTAGTGAATGTTTGTGGGATCAGTATCTAGGGAATATGGTTATTTTATGTTTTGGGGAAAATGTAGATCCGTCGAAATCTTCCAACAGAAAACAGTTTACCGATTTCTGCCAGCAGAACAGATTGTTTTTAACATCCGTCTTTTAAAAAAAACAGTAAAAGGTGTTATCTGCCATAGACTGTATTCGCCTGTCGTTCGTCCAAAGCTGTACTGAATGTTAAACCTCCTTAATACGGTCGGTATGATGGTGTACAGAAGTAAACATTACGGTGTCAGCGCAGGGCGTCTCGGTGCTCGAAGCGGCTTGGGAACATGTCATGATGGGGGAAGGGCTTCTTAAAGATATATGTATGTAGGCGGGGGGGGGGAGGGGGCTGAAGTCATGGGGGCCGCGGAACTTAGTACCAGATTCCCCCACCCCCCGCCCCTCCACGGCCCTTGGTCTCAGTAATGTTTGTGTCTTCTGTACACAGGCGAGTGTGTCAGGACCTGTCATACGTTGACGGCAAGGCTGTTTGTTGTTCAGCCTATGGAACAACAGCTTATTATATCACACGGTATCAAACCAGCCTCAACTACACCATGCAGTGTCGAGGAACAGAAAAGGATGCAACCGAGTGTCTCCAACAAGGAGGCTGTCTGTCGACCAACTACGCATCAGTTGTTTGCTTCAACAGCACAGATTTTGCTGACGAAAGTAAGCTGAGGGCGAAATTGCACGGAAAATGTACGAAAAATGTACGCAAACTCGGACATTTCAATAGCAACAGCCCTGTCTAAATGGTTATGTCCCTTCGACATTTTGTTGTTTGTTACTGCGCCTTTCCTTCATATCTTACACGTTTTTGTGTTATACAAAGAAACTATTGCGTGTGATCGCTTGTGTGTAAAGATGACCCTTAGTGGATATGCAAGTGCGTGGGTTTGGGGGTGTGATGTTGGTGTTGTCGGAAGGAAGAATCCTTTCAGTCAGCAAATTCTTTTTTTTTTTAATTAAAATGAATTTTTTTCCCGTGGTGGAGAGTGAATCCTTTTGAATATAGCTAAAGGTCAAAAGATCATTAATAATTTGTCTTTACATTTTCATTCCCAGAAAAAATATTAGCGGAGGTTTTGTCTGAAATCCAGGGGGTGGGGGGTTCGTCTTTCAGGCTACACCTTTGCCTTTGATAACAACACCAAGGCAAGCGGGCAGGTGGCCGTGACACACCTGGGCGTGGTCGGACGCATCTGCAACACGTTCTGGGACGACGCCGACGCGCGCGTGCTGTGCAGGTCACGTGGTCACGCGGACGGGATCGCCTACCACTACTCGCAAACTAACTACCAGTACCAATCGCTGGCCAAGCGCGGCCCGAATTGGATGAGTTCCGTCAACTGCACGGGCAACGAGACCTCGCTCGGGGACTGTCCTTTCAACGACCGCCTGCATCTCGGCAACTGCAGCACGGCCGACCTTGCTGGCGCCCTCTGTTTCAACGACAGCGGTAAGTCAAGCTCCGAGAATGTCCATCCCACAGGAGTTAGTGACTTGTAACGATGTCCATCCCACAGGAGTTAGTGACTTGTAACGATGTCCATCCCACAGGAGTTAGTGACTTGTAACGATGTCCGGCCCACAGGAGTTAGTGACTTGTAACGATGTCCAGCCCACAGGAATTAGTGACTTGTAACGGTATCCAGCCCACCGGAATTAGTGACTTGTAACGGTATCCAGCCCACAGGAATTAGAGATTTGTAACGGTATCCAGCCCACAG
>SMGT01004187.1:12730-46464 GCA_004794575.1 Lanistes nyassanus | reverse complement strand
GGGGTAAGAAAGAAAAAATCCCCGGGCACCTGCAAGTGCGTTCATGCACACATTGAGTGCAACTGTGCCGAAGACAGGACCACAGATACCCTGTGAGTGGCATATGACATCTCTCTTTTTTCTTTTTTGTTTCCCTTATTGTAAAGTTCTTTTGTCTCAAACGAAGACAACTGTGACAGGAAAGAACAAAGCTAACCGCAATGTTTTACTGCAGATTTGGCCAGGGTTCCGGCAAAATTTGGATGGAAAACGTAAATTGTAACGGTACAGAGAGGCAGTTAAAAGACTGTGCCTCTAGTGGTTTCGGGGAACACTACTGCCAGCATTCTGAGGACGCAGGCGTAATCTGCTCAGGTGAGAACTACAGTCGCTACCCCGCCCTGTGAGAAATTTAAATAAGAAAACACAGCGTGTTAAAAAAACCAAAAAAAAAAACAAGTGCCCCGTCTCTGATTTCCTCTTGCGCAAACATGCATATTCCAGATGCTATATTGTCCGTTTTCAAAAGATCCACTGTCGCAGATTTCGTTTAGAACTTTCGGAGATTGTTTGGGTTTATTCAGGCGTGTATGTTGCTCCAACGACTGCAACGCCTTCCACAACAACGACAACTAGTCCTACGAAGCCGCCGCCAAAGACAGGCCAACCGGAAGGGCACATACCAGTCACATCCGACACTTTGACAGGCAGCAGATCCAGCACCGACACGACGGCCATCGTTGTTCCCATCGTCGTCATCCTCTTCGTCGTTGTCGTGGTCATCATCGGCCTGCTGTATCGTCGTCGGCAAGGCCAGAAGAACATTGAGATGCTGGTTCATGAAGGAGGCGAGGAAGGGAAAGGAGCAGGGTGGAGCGGGGTGTCGTTCATCAAAGGGGGTGCTGTCCGCTTTGTGAACACCGTGCGCGACAAGTTCAAGAGGCACGGTAGCGACGAGATGAAAATGGGTATCGCCAACCCCGGGTACGACTATGCCGTGAATGCTGGGGTCAGTAGCCCTGTATACGACGCCACTGTCGCAACGGGTGCTGACGTTGGGAACAGCACAGCCTAGGCCTTCTTTGCGTCCCTTAACCCCAGAAGGGTGTGTTTCCCCCCTGTGTATCGATTTCACTCCGACGCCAGTTACAGACGAAAGCAGAAATTAAGCAATGTGCCACTTCAGTGTGTTTACAAATTTTAAAACACGTTAAGAAAACTTGAAGTATTAATTGTATGGACGACCATAAGGTGCTCTGAACAGAGACGCTCTTTATACATAACGTGTGGAATCAAACGCTTGTTTCATAAAATGAAAATGTACAATATGTTGTGATTTACTTTTAAATTAAACCATAGTTTGTACTTATTAACTTCAGCAGTCAGACCTTCCATTGTGTGTGAATGTGTGTATGCACGTTACTAGACGCCTGCATATGCACGTTTAAGGAACAAATCATGAAGGGGGGTTCCTGCATTTTGTAAATATGACTGCCCAGCTGTAGCTTATCTCCACTGTTATGGCAAATGCAGTCTTAACAAAATATATGTACAGGTACACATAGCAGGCAATGCCTCCGCATACACTGGATACAAAATAATTACAAAATGTATACAGTTTTATTTCCAATGCCAAACTTAATTAAAAGCATACAGTCAAAACGCTCATTTCCAAAGAAGAAATATTAACAAACATCAGGAAATATTCACTCAAAATACCTTTTCTTAGACATCTCTTTTACATACAGGGGTATGAGCCCTACCCCCAGAACTCCAACTTGCCTGAAGATGTAGACTCGCTATGTGAATGATTTGTCTGAAGTTGAAGATCTTCTATCCGCATGAATATTTGTGAATGATGTCAATGTCCCTCATTTCCCTGTATACATTATATATTGTTATGTTTATAACATGAAACATTCGAACATTAGCTGGAATGTGTCAGAACAAGAAAACAGGTGGGTGGGGGAACTGTTTTCCTTTTGACCTAAAGAATGCACATTTCATCAAACTGCAGAGATTAACTTACCTACACCTCTATCTGCACTGTAGGGACCATCAAGCCAATAATCACTAACGAGGAGTCTAAAAGCTTCGAGTCCTATCAAATGTTTGTGGTCCATAATACATGTACTATTCATATGACAAGAAACAGAACAGGCTACTATGCTTGATACACATAACTTGTATCATTCATAGTAGTACATGTGTTTAAAAAGTGCACACTTGGCACATGTCTAGCAGTTTTTATAAAGTGTTTACAAAATGTTACAAAAATAGTGGCACAGCCAAAGAAGCCTAGACCTTTGAGGTGTGTCAAGTACTTCATGGACGAAAGCTGGACAAGACCGACATGGTAAATAACAAACGTAGGTCTGGCATATCCCATTGTAACATTTGGCCTTGGCTTCAGTGTGAAACAGGTGAAAGTACAATAAAGGCCACAGCACAAAAACAGCGCTGGCTTCTATCCTTTCTGGTTGACCACACTCACGTTGTCCTATAAGCACGAAATTTCTATCCACACATTTGAGATCAAGAATCAACCCACACCTCAGATAAACAGAAATTAACGTTATGAGAAACTTATGAAGGACTTGCTTGAACATCCTCAACCCCACAGGAAAAAAAAACCCAACTCTGGAACAGCATTACATATCTTAGTCTAGAATTTACTACTCCGATCACTCTTACTGGCAGGATGCTGAGGAGGGAATAAGGAAGAAAGACAGTGCACCCCAATTCTGGGATTCACAACCTGGATGATTTAAAATAAGACGGGTAAAAACGACACCTAACTACTGATATGTGCATCTATTTTCCGCATGTGCTTTTGTTTATGTGCCAAGACATTGCTTATAAATACTCTCATCTCTTCAAACCATCACAAAGTTATTTATTAATTATATGTAGCAGATGTTTAACAGACTAAATCGTGAATACATGTACTACCTGCAATACCTGAGACCATTAGTCTTTAAAAAGGATAAGTGGTATGAAAACATCAGCTGAAGGGCAAACAGATCAACCCACGTGATCTAATTAATGGTCACATGACTTGTAAGGGAATAAATAAGCAAGCATTGTATCACAATACTATTCCATGATGCTCCACAGGGATATATTTAGAAAGGAATTAGTTTTTTCAATATCTGATCCTTGCTTACGTAGTGCAAGGAAAAATTCAAAAAGTAAACATTCTTTTTCTCATGATTTTTTTTTCCACCAACCTACTTTTTGTTTTTTAGAGAAATGTTTGACATTTTGACTGCAGTTATACACTTACAAAGACAAATCCTCTGATTGCAATATCTTAATCTTCAGAAGCCTTCGAAGTTAATTGTAGATCTGGCTCTATGATGCCCACCGTTTTACCTCTTGAACAGCTCTCTGGCAACAAAGATTATAACCTACAATGTTGGATGGCACAAACTATTCACTTTTTTCCTGTTCAGAAAAGAATCCACCAACGATATGGAAAGTTTACTACAGCCTCAGGTAAAAAAACACAACCCACCGTTCGTCCTCAACCTTGCTACCCACAGTGCTCCTCAACAGAAAGAACGAAAACAGAAATTTTCAAAGTAAAAAAAAAACTGGAAGACTTTGAAACTTGCATCTCTCTGACAAACACAAAAAACCAGTTATCTATGCATAAATATGAATTACTGGCAGATGGAAAGAGCATATTGCAAAATCAACTTTATATCAAGAGTTCATGTAATAAAATAATCTAAAGATTCTCGTGTGTCACCATGGTACTCCATGGATTTATCTCATTTTATCGGCAGAAACAAGAAAGACTGAAATGTGGGACAATTGACAGGATGGCCACCTGTTAACAATATCAATATAACAAGCATCGGCAATAAATATCACACCTGTGGAAAATATAATAGTTATAATAATATTTACACAAGGATCTAGAATACACAAATTTATGATACATTAGTGAATGAATAAAACATTCTGAACAATAAATTTGACAGAAGACGTTGCTGGAAAACTATACCAAGATGTTATGACGAGGAATAATCATTATCATACAGAACTATTATTTATGTAGGCTAAGTATATGGCAAGATACAAAAATATATCAGAACCAATTATTTCTTGTTAACTCCACACCATTATTCTATAGGAACATTCTTTTATATATTTATTAATACTTGACTTTCTTGCAACCATGTAAAGATTGTTATTTGCCATGCTGCAAATAATTTCCTGCCTTTGCCATGGAGCACAAAAACAAAGCCCTTGCTCATTGAGATACTTTTAAATGACAGCAACTATAGGGAATTTAACTTTCTTGAAGTAGTCCCAGCAACAAGTAAATGGGTACAGCACATACAACACATTATCTGAAAGTTGCCAATATTTCAGCTGGAACTGCAATTCAATAAGCCAGATAAAATTTTTCGTGGAGAGTTGTTTCACATTTGCATGTCTGTCAGCAAATATCTGGTGATATGCCAGTCTCTCAATTTACATTAAATATACTACTCAACCAGCCACAAAGTAAAAAAAAAGTGCATTTCTACTGTTATTGCTATGACAGGAGTGTCTTCAAGAAGAGCAAATCTCCTGAAAATACCACGGCAGGCTTTGGTTGTTTTAAGCATGTGCATTTGTATAATCCGTAAGTGTACAGCACTTTAAGATTATAACAGTATCATAATGTACTGTTTTTTTGGTAAATATTGTAAGCCCAGTGCAAACTTTGTACACTTTAAACACTGCCATGAGAAAAGCTTCTGTTTAATTTGTGCATAGCATGGGTGCAAGCAAAAAATTTCTGCTATACTGACAACAAATTTTGTTCGTGCATGCTCTCCCCCTCTACATATATACAAATAAAAAGCACACAATTTTTTTATTAAAAAAATAAATTTAACACTTAACAATGAATAGATTCAACAATATTTTTCTAAGTACTATGCGGTGGGAAAATCAGCATGCAAGTGGCTACTGGCTGCTGGCTGTTTACTTTAACGATGGTTTTGGTTTTTTTAATACAAAGTTTCATGAGAATGAAAACAAATGCCCGATGAGGAGCCTTGGCTTCACCCAGAATAGCCCTGGGACTGGGACAGCTTGGGACAGTATGTGATTTTAAAGGAATTTTTTTTTTTTACCCAGGCATCTGAATGTTTATCTTCATCTACTTCCATGCATGCTTTTCTTAGTCTTTGTTTCATCTCTGATGTCTGTATCATCAGACATCTCTGAAATAATTTGATAATTTCACCATGCGCTGGAACCTTTGCTTAAATGTACTTCTGGGCTAGCCTTCTCAAAATTATTGGATCTTTGGTAATGGTTACATGCCTAACGTCTTCGCAATGCAGGTCGGCTATAACCACAGAAATGAACAACTGCTACATTTCATTATAGGTCAGTGAAATTGTTGAAAGCCAGTGCACAACTGGCAAAAAAAACGCCAAGACCCAACAATAAAAGGTTAATTTCTGCCTTACACAGACTTCCGTATAAATACTGAAAGTCTTGCACCCATGGCTTAGTAATTGGTATGCCTGAAAAAGAAACATGAAGTTTGATGAAAACAAAAACTTCTTGTTCATCATAAACAATCCATTAGATTATCCAAAACATTTCATATGAGAAAGTAACATCACTCTCCCCTGCCTCACCCAAGTTAATCGGTGACTGGGTAATTTTACAAACTCCACCAAATACTACATTTTTTGCACATGAAAAAAAGGCAAACATTCTGATCATTTACAATTCTTAATGTATTTAGTGACTAGAATTTATCTGACCTAAAACCATGAGGGCCTTCAGCTTAAGACCCGATGGCACAGTCTCATCTGCTGACAGATGGCAATACATTTCTATGTTCCTGGGCATCCCTAGGGATACTGACATCCTAACAAGACTAAGAAAAGATCATAAATCCCATCCGCACCAAATGCACTGTTAGGATTTTGAATTAACATCTTCCATCAACAGTTCATTGTTATACTCTAGAACATTACACAGTTTTCTTAATAACCAATAAATCTGGCTAAACTTCATATGAAAAATGCCTACACATGATGGTCATAAGCAGAAATATAAAATTCTCTCCAGAAATAAGATTAATATGGATTGATCTTCAGATGATTTTAAATCTTACTAGATGGCATAATTCAGTCCCACTTTTACTCACACTATCGCAGAAACCTTTCAAGGGACAAAAATGTACTTCCTAACCACTTTTACATTACTTAGCATATGATACTGATGCCTTATATGGGTAATTACACTTCATCAGAAGCTCTAGTGTCACTTCCACTCCTTGAAGCAAGATTATGATGCATCTGTAGCCGGCCAATTTGAGAAACAATTTTGAGGTGGGTGGGTTCACAAGGAAGTGTA
This sequence comes from Lanistes nyassanus, assembly GCA_004794575.1. Taxonomy (NCBI): domain Eukaryota; kingdom Metazoa; phylum Mollusca; class Gastropoda; order Architaenioglossa; family Ampullariidae; genus Lanistes; species Lanistes nyassanus. The sequence continues at coordinate 40,107 of SMGT01004187.1, read as the reverse complement.
CAAGTTACTAAACAATGAAACCCAACCACCCTCTTTCAATAACAAATGTCCATTTTATTTACAACTTAGTATGCTAGTCATGTTTGAGGTGTGAAATTTCTCTCTCTCTCTCTCTCCTGTGCATGCATACATGCATGTGCACACAAACACACATATAAACAGAAACAACCTTTTTTTTCATGTACTAAGCTACACTGATGGCAAGGCATTAAAAATAATTTTGTGAAAGAAAACACAACCGCAGGAAAAATTCCTAAGATTTTCAATAGCAACTATGAAAGGACTTTGCCACAGAGATGTAAATATATATATCTAGTATTTTTTTCTGGCTCTGGTTTTTAATGCCACCCTCTGATACACAGCTGAACAGGAATAAATTTTTTTTATAAAATATGTAGTAAATAAAATTCTTGAAATACATATTACATGAATTGTAGTGCAGCAATGCCACCATCCTGAGGAATCTACACATTTTGAAATTCAAAACTTCTGAAATACGGTTGCTGACAACTATTACAATGTGATTTTGATGTGTATTGTAAGTACCAAGTGCTCAAACTAATTATATCAAAACATGGTGAAGAAGGCTGCTGTTGCAAGAAGATACGGGAAAACATCATAAGGTAGTAATGCAACTCAAAAGACTAAAACAATGGAGTGCTTCCGGTCATAGATCCTTCCTTAATTGTACAAGTTAAAATGTACGGAGAAGTGGGGTGGGGAATCAAACTTAAAGTCAGTCAGTGAGTTGGGAGGCGGAAGCACCGAAAAGCATCCGCTAAGGCATTTCAAATGAGATTTTTTAAAAGGTTGCACTCAACTCCGGGTATTTCTAGATCAGATTAAAAATGCCATTAGCCTGCCCATCAATCTTTTCTTGCCTGATGTCAGGCTAGAACTTTCCGACAGTTTCATCAGGACTAAGATGGTAATGAATGGTGGCGATGTTTAGTTTGATTAATCTTCATGAAAACAAGTGTATAATCTTTTCATGCATACAGATCATCGGATGGCTTTGCATGCAACCAGCTCTATGTAGATCCACTTTATTTTACGTGTGACTTAAATTGGTCTTTATGTAAAATTGTGAAATATCTTGTAAAACAGTGGGAGAATCATACAGAATGTGGAGAAAATCTTTCTGTGATACACACAAAAATGATAGCTGTTGTATTGAAACGATTGATCACCCGAAAGCCAACACAATATGGTCAACAGAGCTAACAATAACAGGTCAGATCAATATTATCTTTTAACACATATTTTAAGATTAAAGATATTGACTTTTTTTTAATTCAAAAGAAACATGCAAACAGCCAACAGAGTCTGCAGGCATAGTTCCCAATGCTTTAACAAAAAAAAAACTTTCATAGTCGATTCTGGCGAGATCCACAGGCAGGAAAAAACAAGAGATTCGTTAAACCCCAGCCAGAAGAATAGATCACAAAATGCAACCATGGACATTTCTGCTGGTAATCTGATATTTTAAGAATATCTATGCATATCAAAACTGCTAAGGAGGCAAGACTCCTGCAAATGTATGCAACATTAAAAATTCTGTTTTTAATTTAAAAACTCTGCTTTTGGTAGTTTAAGTTCTCAAACGAATTTACACACCATAGTGCGTATTTTCAAGAACTATAGAACCAACAAAATAGAAAAGTATGGTCTATCCTAAGGCACTCACCTTGTTTTCAAACCTTACTTGCCACATTCTATATGTTTTGAGTCAGCCGAATCAAGACCTCTGTAATCACTTATCTCCCTTTGGTTTTAATATCCTCTACACTCAAAAGATTCTCCCATAAACATGAACTGCTCACATAAAAGGAAGTGCCAAAACTCTACTGTCACTTGTCAAAAAAAAAAACAGTATCACTTGAAGTTCCAACAAAAACTTCACAGCCAGAAGTCACAAGTCCTATGAGAAAACAATCTGTTTTATTCCTCAACCTATGGATCTAGTATTTTTCTGCACATCTACCTAGACAAAAAGGAATGAAAGTCAACTAAAAATACAAAGAAAGTGGATGATGTCATATGGGCAAAAGATGTTCTCTAGGTCTTCAAAAACTTCAATCTGCTCTGGGATGGACTCGAACATCAGTTGATTTTAAGCAACTGCACACTTTCTGCCCCATCTTCAGTCTTTATAATTGGCAATCCAAATGCAGCATTTCATTTATTCCAGTACAAGAGTGAAAAATAGTATTTTGATGAAACTGTTCCTTTTGTCCACATTCCTCAATAGTTGGATCTCAAAGGGAAACTACACTGATACTCTGGAGAAAGAAGAGGTCTAGCCTTTTACTTTTTGGCAGGCATTTTGAGCCCAGCATCTGCTGCTAATACCTCTGGGCATTTTTCCAAGACTCGTGACACTAGTTTTTCTATGTACATGTGGAGGTCCGCATTGTCTTGCCGTAAACCTGAAACAAGAATGTTATCTTCACTATATGCGACAACATGAACTAAAGTGTGTCTTTCTGAAATTTACATGAGGTGAAGTCATGAGACCAACATGTCTACCTCCATTCCATGACCTATGCTGTAAGAAAACATAACATCCTTCCCAAGCTGTATGTTTATGCTTCTGTTAAAGAAATCTAAGCTACCATCAGCCTTACGAGAACCAAAACTTCACACCATAAGCTAAGACTACCAGCTGAATGATACCAAAGAACACAGCAGACCGTTGCTCTTGCATCTGTTTCTTCAGCATCTTATTAATAAAATCCAGAAAAAAATCTACAGCATACCTTCATTTTCTTTCATTAGCCTAACAATCTCCTTTTGTAAATCAGCTTTCTCTGATGCACCTGGAATGGGCAAAGTAAAAATCAAACTATGTAATTAATGTGTCCTATCAGATTTTGAATCAATGTTTTTGCTAGTGATGTTTCTGTTTGTTTTCTTGATCAGCAGGAGATAAAATAATGTGTCCGACACTACAGTAAGCAACCTTCACAAATGAGGCCTGTGCTATTCAAAAAGGCAAAAGGACAACACTAGCATCAATTCAAAAGCTAATGAGCAGTGTGTACCTCTTCCACTAAATAGTGAATGGAAGCAAAACTTACTGGTGCGGCCCTCTGCATCTCTCTGCATAGCCACTACAGACTCGCTGGCACCCCGAGTGTGCTTTTGGTAGTTTTTGCGGAAGCGCCCGCCACCCTCGGACTGCTCTTGGTCCGGACAGCTCAGTACATTGCAAGAGCTTTTCACTCTCGGCAGAGTAGAGGACTGCAGGACCAAAGGAGTGGTGCTCTTCTCTTGCTGGGAATGTGAACGACAAAAAAATATCTATCGATATCTGATTAGTCTCAGGTGCCTGGTACAGCACTTTGATAGAAACAGACTATAAAGTGATGTACAGTAATTGATCTGTGTAAATTAATCCCCACTTACAATCAGGTAAGTGAGCTCATAAAAGCCCATTCAGTGTATATTCATGGGATAATTGCAAACAAAACAGATGATTATCAAAAACGATAACATTTCTACAGATTTCATTTGCATAAATGACATTCCTTTTTTTCAAACTGGTTTCAACCCTTTCTTTTTTGCTCTCTTTCTTAAGGTGTATATGAAGCTTAGCATGCACAAATAGATGCCCGCGACGTACTAATTATTACTCCTGTTGCATGTAACTGGTTAATAATTTTTAAAGGTAAACAGGACACCGAGACCAAAGTAGGTAACAACTAGCCTACCTGTGATGAGGAGCGATGCAAAGAAAGGTTGTGCTGCATGGTAGGTGCAGCATCTCCCCCATTTACCTGCTCCTCGTCTTTCTGGGTCGGTTTGGCTCGAGTTGCCAAGGGAGAAGGCTGCCGAGGGACTTCCTTGTCTGGGGAAGGCAGCATCACCATGGGAACAGGAGGACCCTGCCTCTCGAGAGATCCTGTTTTCTCAGCAGAACGGTCAACAAACGTGAAGACACTCTTAATGACGTTCTGACCACCGGACACTGTCTCGATCCAAAGATCACCTTTGCCTGGTGTGTTAGCCTTTGTCGTCACATAGATCCTGTTCTCCGATTCGAACTCTATCGTGTCAAGGAGATCACTCCCACAAAGCAAGAACTCCATGATGTCGGATTTACCCAAGCCAAGGTTTCTCCCCTCGACGCACAGTTTTGTGCCTCCTCGAACTGTGGCCATGTTGGGGATGATGTTTGTCACAATGGGGACGTCACTCACACGATTCATCCCTGAATGCATGCTGCCAGATTTGCTCAGCTTGGGCTCGCTGGCCCTCTGCTCTTCCTCGTCATTGTTGCCAAGACGACCCAAGTGGAAGATGTCATGGATAGACTTGGACAGCTTTTTGTTGAAGTTGGCCAGCGTGCTGCTCTTTCTTTTCTCCTCCTTCTCCCCAAGGTCCTTGCTGTCCCGCTTCACCTGGTTATGTGGCCCACCTGGAGACTGCAGGGTGTGTTTCAACTTGGCAAAGCCAGACAGATTCTGCTGGGAACTGCCTAATGGGCTGCTCCCTTTAATCTGTGGGATACCTAACCCAGTAACGGGTCTCTGCTTGGACACATATGCCTTAAAAATGAAAAGTACAAAATAATTAGTGAAATATCCAGAAACCAAGGGTTGTGTGCTCCTCATATAAGTCACAAAGATCTTTCAAAAGACTGTCCCACAAAAACTAATGCAACGTTTAATTTTCCCAAGACAAGTATTTAGCCCATTAACACAACTTGTACTGCTGTGCTTTTGGAATTTCCATCTCCTTTTAATACGAAATTTTACTGAATCCCACAGGAATATGATGCATTTCTACAGTGCCTCTTGCTTTCCAACTCACCTGAAAAATGAGCTCCCCGTGTGGGACAGGGCACTTTTTGTGAGGTTTGAGGGCCACCTTGCGAACATTGCCCTTCGCGGTCTGGAGTAATGTGATAGGGATCTGAACCTGTCCCAGGACATCGTCCTTTTCTGTGACTGTGAAGAATACATTATCACCAGTGCTCTGCACAGGGCTGTTCAAAAACAAAGAAATTCTTATAAAAACTATAAATAAAAACAAACAAGGAAAAGTTACTCTAACTGCTCAACTTCCTGATCAAAACATTTATTAAATTTTATTGCTTCCCAGATTCACTTCTTGTAAGTGAAATTTCCACCCACTAATTTACAGTTATTTTCATTTTACCTAAGCTGTTGTTTTTGTTGCATGCACTGATTCAGTGGTTTAAAAAAAACTGATGTAGCAAAAATTTCATTTAACTCAAAGTTATCACAAAACAATTGTCTTTCATTTTAGTTTCAATAGGCTTCTTAGCTTCCGCAGTGACCCAAAAGTTTCAGCACAGGATAAGTTTCTTTAAACAGTAGTTGTTTGCATACTTCATTTAGCACTCTAGTGTGTCCAAGCCATATACTCTGGTATTTGAGGAAGGATGAGGGTCTTTTCAAACTCAAATCTAGGGAATGTTAAGTTACAAGTGAGTTCTTCATAATAAAGGACCCAGATTTTAAGATTCAAAATGGTACTGCTTGAAAAATGTTATTCTCCCAAGTATTTGCTAAAGAGATAGATTTTCCTACACAGAGAGGTCCACAACTAGCTAATGACAACACAAATTTCTTGCTTACAATCCAAAGAAAATTTATATTGTGATCCTTAAAGCCATAGTCTGTGTTTAAAATCACTGAGGAATTGTACAATTGTGTACTTACTACAGCCTAGCAAGTCTATCTTGCAACCGTTCAAAACCCATACAATTGGGGTCTTCAGGTTTGATAAGATTTATTATGACAGATACCCTTTAATAACAGTAACACTGTGACATTAAATTCAAAGGATGGAGGACTGGTGACATGTAATAGCCGAGTCTATCACTTGGAGTTTTTCTCCTGCAGCATATATCCTCACACCTGACAAAATGACACTTAACTGGTCCCCTAGTGTACCAGACAGTGGTGGTTTAAGCTCAGTGCTTACAACCTAGCCAACAAACACGCGTGTCTGAATGTGCATGGGTGCCTGTGCGTGGCTTGCCACCAAAGCCTTGGCAGAGCAGTAAATTTACTCTGTGTGACATTAATTAGCTCCAGCATGTCCTGTTAAAGCTTTCTGCAGCTAGCCTCTGTTCACCATCTTTCTATCAGTTCTAATTCAAAGGGAAATAGCTGCATCCTGTTAGCCTGTTTCCTGAGAGACCAGCTTTGCCATACCATCATTTAGTGACCACTCAAACTCTTACAAAACCTCCTTTTCTTTCTCTTTGTTCAGGATTTTTCAGTAGCAGTTGAGTACATCCACGTTTTCAGTTGCATTAATGTATGCAAACACAAAGGTACACACATGCGTGCAGTTATTACATGTAGTGGGAAAGGGCTGACTAACTTGCCGATACCCTGGCACCCTAGTATATGCACCACTGAACTTTACAGTGCGAACATTTAGTAAAACAAAAAAAAAAAATCTGTTTAGTAATCTACAAGTACAACTACTACAGCCTATTCAAATACAGGTACAAAGAAAATATTAAAATATTTGGACTTTACAGCATCATGCTAAACAAATGACTTATGGCACATTGCCAGTACAGTCCATCTAGTTCCAAATTACATATAGGTACACCATAAACAAAATCAACCAGACCATTTCTACTTACATAGCGGATTCCTCATTCCAGTCTGGATTTCCAGTTGGCTCCTTAACTATACTGGTACGGTATTTTTTGGACCCAACACCAAAGATGACAGAAAACTTGTACCTCCCTGGAAAATGTATGATGACTATTCAGTTACCAAGTAACCCTAACATGTTAATATGCATGCTCAGGAATAAGCCCATCTAACAGCCCAGAGATGAGATAAATACTTTTTCATTTCCCCCAACAATACTCAGCCCTGCTTTTTCTACATGATCTGGTGTGAGGGGAGGGAATATGCATCCTCATGCCCATAAACATGTATATTTGATCTGCCAACAAACTGGCCCCAGACCATTTAAGGGCATAAAGTACATCCATAAACAGAAAACTCGGAGCGTTGGCACAGCTGCAAATAGATGCACAGATCAGAATGTTGGCACTATCGTGTATTAACTCTCCTACTCCGACCATATCTTCCTATTCACTTTCAAAACAGTTCCCACGGCCCATCCCCACCGCTAGCCCAGAGGTACAGATGTATCACAGAGGTACAGATGTGTCACAGAGATACAGATGTGTCACAGAGGTACAGATGTGTCACAGAGGTACAGATGTGTCACAGAGGTACAGATGTGTCACAGATGTACAGATGTGTCACAGAGGTACAGTCTGGGTGAGCACAAAAGTAATGTATGCATATGCAAGAATGTCGTCTGCTGGGGACACTCTTGTGCCTTTTACAAGTTAAGCATATTTTTCCCAAAAGAATGCAGGCACATACATGTCCCGTCTTAAATGTCCTAATCTCCAGCTCAATTTTCTTCTAAGTAAAGCCTGCACCAATATTAACTGTGCATCTTTTTCAGCAGCTTTGGGGGAGCTCTGGCCAGCACATTATGACCTTATTTTACAGAAGTGGGCACGGAGAAGAGTGGACTAGTGCAAACTAGTGCAGCAAGATCTGGTGGCAAAATTCCACTGGGCTGTCAGACACTGTTTGCAAACGAGTCTAACAGGGCATTAGGCGAACTGCCAGCTGTTCAGTCTACCTCTGGCCAACAGTGTAATTTAGAGGGACGCCCATTGCCAAGACTAGAGAACTTGAGAAAACCTAGGTTGTTGCTAACCCCACACAAATGAAAGTATCATCAAATGAAAACTTTGCCACTGCCAGAACATACCAAGAATTAATCTCTTCCACTCCCTCCCTCCCCCAATGTTCATTTAATCTCTCCAAACCCTATCATGGAATCAAGTTCCTCCCCTCCAAGGCACAGACTACTTCACCTCTAAAACAACTTTGCCTTACCTGGCTTTTTACCCTGAAGGCGTCTACCCCCATGAACTGAGGAGAAAAGTAAAATTTTTTTAGTTATAATATACTTGATGGCTTAATAAAATAAGAGACTGAGTATGTTACAGTAAAGTATGATATTAATAATGTAATTCCATAATATGATTGTCATTCTCTACCACATACCCACAAAAACTTGTGGTGTATAATCTTTCACGCCTGATTTAAATGCAATTAAACTTTTTATTTTTGCAAATAACCTGTTCATAAAACAGAATATTAATTAAAAACAGTTACAGCTTACACACGCAAAGACATTATCTTCACTTAAACAGGATTTTGAGAGGTTTTTAAAAATACTTCTTTCACTTTTGTGAAAAACTGAGGTTTTCTAAAGACTTACGATTCACTAGTTTTAACTTCATATTGGGCTTTATATAGAAAAAATATTTTTATTTACTGTTCTTTCTATATCACAAATCAGTCTAAAAGTAGAGATACTTTTATAGACAATTGGTTCTGTATTTTGCAATATCTAATCAAGCTTAATAGGCTATACAGTTTTCTTTACCTGATAAGCGTAAGAATTAATTACAATGACATAACTCTAAGTCACTGCTGACCCTATTCTTCACCTCCCCAAAGCCCAAGCTGTTTATCACTTCCCAAAAAAAATTGTTTTGTCTCCAGGGTAGCCCATAACCAGATGCTCTGCGCCCTTCCAAGACATAAACTGGGGCCCTAACTGAAGATACCGGGCAGCCTTAATCGACCCCCTCCCAGGTAACACACACACACACACACACACAGTGCAACACAACACAAACCAAGCAGAACTGCACACTCCCTTGAAAGACATAACTATAACCACTTTGTGAGCCAGGGCTCGAGCACTCCCCTGGCCCTGGCCACACCACCATTCCTCTCCCTCTCTTCTCCCCTCAAGCACATTCACAACCCCTCCCTCCCTCCCACCCAACAATAAAAGACCATGGTTTACACCACTTGTCACATTGTACAGACTTTCAAGATCTGAGCCTTGTCACTTAACAAGTAACTCAAGGATGCAATGATAAAACCCTGAATTTCTTATTAAAATCATCTAAATAGACAATGACAATCTTCAGATTTCAGATTTTAAAAGAAGAGAAACGTGACTGCGGCTTGGGGCAATAAAGGTACCATTTCGGATTTTATTTATTTTTTAGCCCTCTGGGGGGAAAAGAGTATTCTGAAAAAGAATATTATACCAAAAAATGGCACATCATAACAATAGTGAGTATAAAACTCTATCAACACACAAACATATAAAAGCCCTCATTCATACACAAACACATATACATTGTGGAGAATTTTGATAAACTATACAATTCTTATCAGTAATTTTTTATTACTAGTAGTAGTAGACATAAGCTGGTGGAATTTATATGCATTTGGGTGTTGTCTGCAATATTTAGGTAATAGGTTATTGTAAATAGTAAGAAACTGATAGCAGGTAAAAAAATAATGAAACTTGTCCCCTATATCCTATCACAATAGCAGCAGGTTCTTTCTTCCCTGCGCAGATGTTGAATTGTATTTCTGAACAAGGAGATTACTTAAGAGTTTGAAATTTAATAAGTGGTATATAGTGGGAAGGACGGATTATGGCTCAATTAAAGAAGTTAACACAATAATTCTTTAATAGTCTCGATACAATCATATATTCATATTGCTACCTTTTTATGTTATGGCAGGTCTTCAGTAACACAAACTTGTGTGTAAAAGACAATAAAAATTTCTTAATTATAATAATACAAAAATATATTCTGAAGCATCTTCAGGGTGCAAGGCTTTTCTTTCCAATTCACACAAGGAAAAATGTTACGTTCATGATTAAGTGCTGAGTGCAAAGTAAGGACCCCTAAAACCTGAAAAGACAGAAACTCCTTGTCACAAACATTGACAGAGATGTACAGCATGCATGAGGTCTAAGGATTTCGAGCAGTCCGCTTTCATTTCACCCACTGACACTTTTTTTTTTTTGAGTGGGGGGAGGGAGGCTTTAAAGTTGCTGTCATGAACAAAGACTTCAACCTCTTTAGTTCTAGTGCATTCAACTCTGAAATAATCCTGGAGCATGCCAGCACTATGGTAGTGCAGCAATCCAGCAGCCACAATCAATTACAACTATAACAAGTTGGACTCAAAATATCAAGACTGGTGTGACAAATCCACTATAATAATCAGTGAAGATAAATGCATACCTCTGTGGAGCTTCACTTTCTCTTAAATTATTTATTTATTTATACAGTTATCGACCTGCCATATTCGAACATGACTTTACATATGTAACTACTTATGTAAGAACAAATGCAATACCAATGGGTATGCAATACCAGTTACCAAAAACCGTGTGTCACACAAATTAGAACTAAATGCATATGCTGCTACTATTACTGGATTAGAACTTAACATTGATATCATTATCAGTATTTAGGTTTCCAAAATTAAAGATATGATGATGAAGATGAATGGCTTTTTCTTAAATCACCCTAGGAAGATTTTAGATATCAATGAAACAGAAGGTTATTCTGTCTTAAACTACTTGTGCACTACCAACTTGCACATGGCATCACCATCTTGAGATCCGATATTCCCATTTGTAATTCACATTTGTAATTTCAGATAGTTCTGTGCTTCTAGTGTCTCCAGGCTAGACTCAGCAGTTCTAATGAGAGCAAAAGGCCGCAACCTGCCAGCTAATAAATAACTAATGAATGATAACATAACCCAACATGACTTCCTGCTGAAGATACAGGTCAGTATTTCACTGAATGAATCACGACATCTTTATCAAAGGTAATAATATGCCCACGTGTCTGTGGTCCATGTGGTTGTCTACAATCCATATTATGTCATCAGCAGTGGTACGTCGTATGGAACTGTACATAAGCACAGAATGTGTTGGAAGACAAATGGAGGACTTCTGTTGCAGGCTAAAATTTAAAACCAGTTTTTAAATCACAAATTTGTTAAGTAATGGAAGATAGATATCTGCTGCCAGTTGGCAAATCATCCTTCTGCATTTACCTTTCATATACTGATGACAGCGTCTCAGTTCTTCAGCATTATTTAGATTATATTTGTCAAAAATGGCCAGCTACAACCACCATATGGGCTATGCTATAGTTTTGAATTTAAATTTTGTGACTGTGTCTGGCCTTGTGGTATTGTGTGTGTCTGTGTAGTTGGCTTCTGTTCCTGATGAAACTTTGAACCACTAAACATAAATGTCGCTCCCTACAAATTTACTTACTGGATTTGGATATTCAGTAAAGGTAAGAAAAATATTTTCAACTAATAATATTCTTCTTTTTATAGGTCTTCAAACCCATTTCTTCATTTTTGTGTCACCCTGATGAAGGGGTAGTGCCTGGAAACATGTAGATTGTCTTCGTCTTTGTCCTGTTCTAGCTTGGTCCGGTTCCCTTGTTCTAAATTTAATTTCCATTTTTTACCTTTTATATAGTTTTATCATAATTTTAAACCTTTTTCCTAACACTGTGAAAATCTCATTTCCATGCCTCTTCCAGGGAAACCATGTAACTACAGTAACTTTAGTGGTCTTGTAACAACGTAACCTGGCCTTCCAATGCCCAGCTCTATGTTGCGACTTTAAATTCAAGTCACTTTTTTTCAACTCTCACCTATTTTCATGGCATGCTATAAATGCTACACTATTTTACAAATTACAAGCCCAACATCTGGAATTTGGGTGCAAGCATTAACCATATGAACCACATGCAGCATTCACAGGTGAGAAGAACCAAAAGCATGTAACACTCATTCAGTGAGTTAACCATGTTTTTATCAAACTACATGACGTGTGTATAAAACTGATCTATTCACTGCGACACATATATCGCCTGGTTAATTTTAATATCACTTGGCTTCACTCACCTACAACTGTAACTTCCTCTGCCTCCATGTCAGGTGCTGCAGTGGCCACCTTCAGCAACTATTTCTGTTGACAATGATAAGAGTACAGCTTGAAACTGAAGTAATCCACAGTAATGATACCCTCACTAGAGGCTCCTGTTAGCTAGGCCTCAACTGACCACTCCACCATTCATTATTTCATGTCTAAGCACACACAAACAATTATGCTAAACTAAACACAATTTCAAAAGCCAACATTGGCAACAACCTCTGAAGCATAACACACACATATTGCCCCAATACTTCTAAATTTATATGCGCTCTTTATTGCATTTGACAAGAAACAACTTGTCATACTACATGTAATTTAATTCTGAATCTGCATGCAATGTTATAGCTCATACCACTTAAACCAGCTTGAGAAGCATTATTTATTTTGAAAGGAATTGCTTAATTTATTAACATAATAGCTTGTGTACGCATTATACGTTTGCTTACTGATGGTATCAACACACTAAAGTATATATTTACTTTGGTATTTCGTGTGCGGGGTAACAATTAATACGCTGAGCGCAAAACATGGGATACTCTTACTATAAACAGGATGTCGCCGTTACCGTTTTCTCAAGGTAAACAAATATTTATCACAAGCGAGCTCACCTCCAGTACACTGAAACGTGTGACGGTCTCACAAAAACACGGTGACGCGTAGTGGAAGAAAGGAATTTTAAAAATTCTTTTGTCCGCTGATTGAATACGGCGTTTGTTTACAGATGCCTTAGCTTCCATTGTTCAGTCAAGAACACCTAAAAGTCACCCAAGTGCTTACATACACGATACAGCTGCTGTCACACGTCACCTCTTAAGTCATGGATCGCCCAGAATTACGAAACTGTAAAGTTAGGGGGTTTTCTTACTTCCTTGGTAAACACTGTACAGCACGGAACTTTGTCAAATGCGCTTCGTCAATACGCTGAACTCGCCAAAAATGCGTTCCGACATGAACAAAACCTGACACTTTGACTTCTGGGTCTTTCGTGTATTATTCGTAAATCTCTGATACGATTACGTATGAATGTAATACTCACCATGAATTCTGTATTTAACTTATCTCCAATGATCAATGTTTTCGGGAGATATGTGACAGAGAGCAATCGGCTCTACCTGTCGCACGCCCGTCACGAGCAAGTGTGGGGTCAACACGCCTCTCTCTAACATACTAGGGGATTGGTTAGCCTCTGTTTCAGTCAGCTAATCAAAGCCACTGTTTCAAATCGATGTTCAACTACGACATAATGGAGATGTTTGTGAATGTGTGCGATTGTACAGAGCGAAGAAATATTTCTCGCTTTCGTGTCCAAGTAAATCAGTACGGCGATTATGTTGATAAATTGATCTCTGATATCGCAGATCGTTTAAAGGCGGACAGAAGTGAGCTCGAATTAATCTACTGTGGACAGAAACTTCAACAAGAAGCTGCTCCCAAACTTTCAACTTCCTCTACTGTTTATGTATTCCGAAAACACGTCGATGAGGAAGGGGGGCCAGGGTCTGATGTTTCTGATACAACTAAATTTATATCTTTGTTGCAAGCTGCACTTCTCAGTGCAAACTACAGGAAAACTGTCGACAATCTAGTCAATTCCCAACAATCTCTTCAGAACATGATGAAAGCGGTGCCTGGACTTGCAAACGATCCTGTAACCTTATCCATGCTTCAAGACCCTGAACTGTTGGCAATTTTAATAAGCCGACAAAACATTCAGAAGGTCTTAAAGGAACACCCAACTTTCAGTCAGGCAGCCAGCTACATCGCCTGCTTAGTCAACGAAGAAAGCAATGAGCAAGGAGGCAACAGAGCTGGGAGAAGTGCAACGTATTCACTCGATCAGATGTCTGATGAGGAAGATGAAAGTAGCCAAGCAAGAGGAGCAAGCGGTGGGCCACAGCAACTCATAACAACCTCTCAGCTTGCTGCAGCTTTGGCAGCGGCAACGGCAACGGCAACAGCATCAACATCAGCTCGACCCTCAGCATCAGGCAGTTCACCTTTGCAAGCCAGTACCTCCAGAAGTGGGGTGGGGCAAAATCCAAGTGTGATCTCTTCAGACTTTTTTCAGCAGGCCATGATGCAGGTGCAAAATGCCGCTCTGGATGCGCAAGTGCAGCAGCTCAGAGATATGGGATTTCAGGACGAGAATCTTGCTCGGCAGGTTTTGGCTGCAACAAATGGTGATATCCACGCTGCATTGGAGTTAATTTTTGCCCAGTTCGGTGATGCCAGTAATTAAATGCTTGTAAAGGAATGATTCTTTTGCAAAGAGCAAGAGATCCAAATCAAGCTGTGGTACAGGGGCAATTAAGTCGCAATATGACAGACTAGGTCTAATTTTCCGAAAGGGCAATGCTTAAAAATAAGTCCTTGTTTGATGGTGTGCTTACCCCGCCTTCCCCCTGCCACCATAAAATGTTCTTTATCTTTGTCAGAGGTACACATTAGATATAACTTTTTAACTCTTTGCACTCAATGGCTTAGAATAACTTAGATCTTGTTTATGACATTGATGGCACACACACATTTAAAAAAATTGCTAATAAACTAAGACACTTTCAAAAATACACTTTATTTAGAAAGATCAATTTTTGGACTTCAAACTTCTTAAAGAATTGTTATTGGAATAGTTTAAATATTACTGCTTGGTGTCAATTGTGGCTGCTGTATCAGTGTGTGCACCCCAAAAAAAAATCACTGCTTGCCCACCTTGGACATCTCAGAACTGTATATTATCAGTTTCTCACCTTGAATACAAGATTTAGTAAATTCTCTAACTTTTGGCCTAAATTATATTTAAATTATCTTTTTCTGTCAAACTTGATTTGAAATTTTTTCTTCTATCTGGTTTTTGTGAGTTATGTAACTGGTCTGGTAAACAGGTATTCTGTGAAAATTTTCGCAAGTCAAATCTAAAATTTGAAAACTCATTTAAATGGTGCAGGGGATACAACTGATGATAGAAGTTTCCAATGATACCAGAATGAGTTCCCTTTTACTGTTAAGTGTGTCTGCATGATTTTTTGAAAACTGTCGAAATGTACGTTTCAATGCGGCATGAATGGTAATTCCGACCTTTGAAATTGCCATTTGTACATGAGTGCAAAGAGTTAACCTTGAGATATTTGGTACATCTAAAGACAACAGGAAGTGCAGGATTCAGCAGCATCCTGTTTTGACATTAGGAGCCTATGCCCAGTAGCTTGATACATGTTGCTATATATATAGCCCATTGGCTGTATGGATGTATCATTTAGTGATTTACTAGATCAAGATCATACTTCAAGTAGATTAGATTTTTATTTGAAGATAATGTAAAATTGAAAAAGGAAGAGTTTTATGTTCATAAATTGTTAATGTTTATCTGACTGAACAGTGGAATCACATTGGCAGATACAGTTACTGAGAAGACATTTATCTGGATAGATTTAAGCTTCAACAAATATAAGCTGCACCTTTGCAAGTTCTAGTATGATCCAGGTTGCAATTGTTGAAAGTTTCACTCACTGCATAGGTAATATTTATAAAGAAGCTCAAACTATTTCAAGCTATGTCTTTTATTAGTTTGTGAAATAGAATTCATAGAAAAAGAAAAATGCCACCAGTTCTTTGAATACTGTGAAGTCATTTGTGGATTACTTGCTTCTGTGGTTTGTCAGTGCTTCTGGAAATTTTTAAAAGCAAAAAATAATCCTCTCCCCCGATTGTTCGTTGTTAGGAGCTCTATTTGTAATTGTAGAGTAAAACTGAGCATTGATTTGTGGGTTTTTTCCTTTATTTGGGGGAGTACATGGCATATGGCAATAATTTTTAAAAGCCAAAGAGTGTTGTGGTTAAGGTTACAAGACCTAAAAAGATCAAAGCGGGGGTAGGTAGGTCAAGAATTTTTTTAAAATTTCTTTTTGATCCTATTATGAAAAGAAAGGGAAGCTATCTAAGCCTGATATAAAATTATGTCCCTTTTGGGCTCTGTGAAAGCTCAGATGCGAATAGACTGCACTTTTTGGGGTTGGGGGGTGTGGGGGAGAGGTAGGATAGTGACAGAGGTTCGGGTTCAGAAAGAAAAAAATAAGGTAGTTTGGATAACCATAACCATGACCTTTTTTGGGGTCTAATGCTGATCACTAGGATTGGGAATAATGCAAAAGTTGGGAGTTCATTTGTGATAATTTTGAGGAGTTGGAGCTAAATTGTTTTGAGGTCTGCTGAGCTTTACCTCTGTTGCATTTCTATGATAAGTATAAAAATGACTGAGATGTGTTTTAACAAGTGTTTATGATCTTTCAGAATCTGAAAATTGTGTTGTGGCTTAGATTATATTGTGTTCACTGTTGTCAGTGTTTGAAAATAAGGGTTGAGTTGCATAACTATTTGTATCTGCTCTCCCACTTACAGAAGTGATCATAAGGCCTGTTAACTCTATGTATTCTGTGTTCGCCATCAGGAATGGAAAGGAGTTAAATACCAGTGCACCCAAACCCAGGACCCTAAAGGCAGTCTATTGGTAAAACACGAAGCACTTGTCACCAAGACCAAGACAATTAAGATCAGATCTTGCCAGCAGCACACTTTATTTCCACTGGAGTTTGTACTTGCTCATTGGCCAGTCCCTGATGTATACAGCTTCAGTTGCTGACTCACATAAAAGGCTTAAGAACAAAGAGAACAATAAAAACTGTTGCTGTGCTTTGCTGATTGTGCAGTTTTCTTTTGTTTTACAGGGAAGTGCCATCAAACCAGATAAATAGTTCACAACTGCATTAACTTTAAATTGTGCTTTTTATCATACATTTACGATAACTGGGGTTTGTTGGTTGTTTCATTAAGCTGGCAATGAAGACTATCTTATGACTGTCTTTAATCAGGAACTATTTGCAAAGAAGCACTTGCTGGACAGAATCTGATCCCACGACCATATCACTGATAAACATGGATTGCCACTGTGCTATGAGCCAACCAAATACAGTGTGCAAACATGAGTGAATGGGTGTGTGCACCATAGCATGTAACATGAAAAAAATAAAAATGTTTGGTGTACTTTTCTTAGATGCAGTTTTAAGAAAGCAATAGTTGAAATGCTTTCAAAATTTCACAGTGGTATTGCTCCATTTTGGTTGAGGAAGTAAGTATATGATCCAACATTGTAAGAGATTAGCAGGTTGTGTTAGATCCTATCATGATAAAACCTTCATTGCTGATTTGATAATAAACTTTGAACGATTGTTTGTATCGGGCGTTTTCATTTTTTAGGAGGGAGGTGGGTTGGCTTTTTTTGAGCTGCATTTGGAGCCGTTGGAAACAACAGGTACCCTTCTCCTGTTACCAAAAATATTCCAAACTTCTGATGATAGTTGTTTTCATTTGGAAGGGTTGGGGTTTTCTTAACAATCTGTAGGAGACTTTTAAACTTTTCTTAAAAATTTCATGATCAGCATTGGCTTAACAGTTTTTTTTATTGTCTCCCACTTATTCAGATTTTTTAATTGCTTTTCATTTGCTATTTACAGGATAAATGAGCATCATCAGCAGGTATGTGCACTATAATAAGCTGAGCAATGCATCTAGACAGAGAGTTTATTTTCCCCCAGATTTCCAGTATTTCATTGGTGAACTGCTTGTCAGGGTCATCCTTTCTGCCAGGGACATAGATAACCACTTTCCTCTCTAAGCCTAAGACATCATTCCATTCAGCCAAGGTCACTTTGTCCTCCTTGCCCAAGATGACCTCCTGCAGATCTTTCTCCCATATAGCCATGCCGTGATCCCTGTAGTCCCGAACGACATGAACAGGAACACCAGCATCGCGCAGACCATGTGTCAGCCTGTTTGTGTTGGATTTCAGTTGTTCTTTGTTGTCAGTACATGCAATCTCTTGATCATGCAAGTGGCCATGTGTCAGCACAAAAACATCACGAAACTGGAGTGGTGAGGTGAAAATGCTACACTTCCTGCAGGTGTTAGTATGTGCTGCAACTTCTGTTTCTGAAACTGAAAACAAATATTACGTTCATGATTGCAAAAAACTTCTATGATCACATGCAAAGTAGAAAATCCAAGTAACTGCAGATTCTTAAAGTGTGCATATCACACTATCATGGGGTAAGGACTTCCATTAGCTAAAAATTATTTGCATGATTGTAAAAGCTTGTTTAATGAATTGGATCTTGTATGCAGACATCTTGAAGTTGTAGAGTGAACTGGGTCTCATATGCAGACATTAAGTGACTGTTCCTAGAAATTTTAATTGTGTAGGAGTTCTATAAGAAGCTGGCTCATTGTCTCCGTCCTCTTCACACATAACACGCACCAGGTTTTCTGCTGCCAATCTGGAGATGCCGCAGAAGCACATCTGCAATTTCGCGTCCACATTGGCAGCATTCCAATGGCCATTTTCCATCATGGCCATCTCCTGCATGTGTCAGCTTGATGATCCTGGGGCCATCACATGGTAGGTAGATTCTATTTGCATAACTGTGCACGTGAAGGATTTCCAGATCAACAGTATTCGTCAACATCCTCTGCACTACTGGAACACACCGCAAAGGCACCAGCAATGGTTTTGCATCGAGACCATGTGGTATGCAGTTATGCATGGCTCCAGCCATCCACAGATGCAGTCCCCTGGTTTTTGCCAATAGCTCCTCCACAAATTGGTTGTATAGTTTGGCCAGACTGTACGACAGCAGAAAGAGGGCTGTGATTTTGGCTATAACATTTTTCAGTTCCAGCTACCTTGTAGTATTACTGCCTCTAGACTTGAAAAAAAAACTTGATTGTACACGACTATTCCTGGAACATAGAAATGTCTTGAGGCAAACAGAATTTTTAGGTTAGGTTTGCCAATGCCAGCAAAGATTTAAGCATATGAACAATGGAGGTACTGGCATAACAACTTCTGGCGCTTTATTCTCTACACTGCATAAAGTAATGAAGTCCTAAGTGTATGATGTGACATAAGGGTCTGACACAGACGGTCCCAGCCACAAAATGTTTGACTAACAATTGTACTGATGTGTATATTCACATGTCATTTGTGTATATCTGCCAATACCTTCTGAGTACAATTTGCAGCACGTAAGTGTTTACGAAACATGCATACTTACGGTGCAGCATCAATCCCAGCATTGCTGACAAAAGAAAAATAGATGTCAGAAACCAATACATAAAAAAATTAAGGTAATGGGAAAAGTCTGATTAGAGATTAAAGTTTATATTGTGTGACAGATTATCCTAGCAGTAAAACCATTCATGCAGTAATGAGGGAAATAAAAATTGAATCTTTTTATGTTTTCCATCTTATACCTTAGCTATACTGCATAAAATAGCCTCATTGGTAATTTATCTCATGTGGTTCTTTTCAGTAGGTGCAGCCATCTTTCAGCATTGCACAAGAGGGTTTTAGTATTGTCTGCAGGACAGAATTCTCACCCCCACTCCCCTTTTCCCATTTTTTCTTCTCTCTCTGTCACTCTCGATTGCTTGCTCACGCTTTTGGTCCCAGGAGTGAAGGAGTCCTGGGTTACTGATTTTCCCCATTTTTCAAGCATAAATCTTACTTAGGATCAAGGTACACCTCGTCCATCACAATATGCAGGCTTTGATTCTTCGCCAAAGACAACAGATCAGCAATTGATTTGGCCACTTCTGTCTCTCCCTCCTGGAAGTCGTAGCGGTGGAAATGAATTCTGCCAGGAACTGGCAATGAGATTTGGCAGGCCTGCATTGTCGCCTGCAGCTGATGATGCACAAGGAAGGATGCTGCTAGTCCCAGTGGCCAGCTGCACACAACATGGACATCATAGCCTTGCTGCAGCCACTGCAAAGCCATCAGAACCAAAAGAACAGTTTTTCCAGTACCTGATGGACCCGTGAGGAAAACTCTTGGAGGCGCTTCAACCAGCAGGCTGATTTGCTCTGGCGTCAGTACCAACTTTCTCAGCCTGTTTCCAACCTCTGACACCCCGTGACTCTCACTTCTAATTTCCAGAAGTGGAGAACTAGGGGAGTGAACTCTGACAGTTGTAGCAGGACCACAGAACCTACCACAAACCAAATTTGAGACGGTCATTTGATTTACTCCTCATGTTCACATGCAAGATTACTAAAACCTGCTACTGTGTTGAAGTGTAATCAATCGGCGAGAATAATATTTCTCTGCTAATATTAGCATGTCCACCAACTCCCCCCCCCCCCCCAGCTCAAAATCAAGTAGAACCACCATCTGAAATAAGCCCACATGCTCCAGAAGCTATTCTTTACAGTTCGATATACTCTGCACCCACCTTGCCACAATGTCTGCATAGATGTCTTCTGTCATAGAATAATCATGATGGCAAGTCATTCGTTGTTGCCACCACTGGCTCAATCTGCTCATGACGTTATCCGTGACCTCCCAGGGGGTAGCACGCCCCGACATTTGATCAGAGCACAAACACAGCTGGACAGCATCCTCAACAGTATTTGCTTCCAGACACTGGCACAACGTCTGCAGAGTGTAAAAAAGATTAAAAGGTGTTTGGCATTTGTACTTTTGGAAGGGCAAATAGATGTTTCCAGTTAAGTCAATCAAACGTTATCAAACTGTAAGAACTTTACGACTTGTTTTTCTAATTTCTGTGACCATGTGGGTAATAACTGTACAGATGTTTCAATACGTGTATCTTGTGACTTCGGAATCTTAACTCAAATCGTTCATTTTTATGAAAAATCTGCAGTCTAAAAATTACTCGAACAGATCATTAAGTCAAATGATGTGTGTTTTATTCTATTTTACTTTTAGTATTTTCTGCTCTGGGATTAAGGAAGAACACAATAAAGATGTTTTACCGTCTTTAAGTGATCGTGTTTTTCCAGTGCGTCTCGAAGTTGAGCACTGAAAATGTACGGAAGAATCAAAGTCTTGTGAACAACGGGAGAAGGAGACAGATCATGCAACAGGAAGTTCAGTACGTCTTCAGACTTGTTTAACTGCCACACAGCCTTTTCAACTCTTTTAGCAAGGTCGTCTTGCAGATCCTGGTGAGACTTCTCTGCGCAGGCGTCTTTAGTGTTCAAGCCAACAGATTTGATCTCTCCAACCAGTATACCGCATCTGCGATGGATGACCAAAACGTCAAAATCGCCATCCCTATACCTGTGCTGTATGTCCGAAAATTGCGGGAACAGCGCAGTTGTTGCCGCGTAGCAGGGATGATTGAGATAGTCGGAGAATTTCAACTGGGAGATGACGAACATGACTTCCTCTTGCCTTTCGGCCAGAGCCTGCAAGCAGTATAGGACATGTTGCTGGGCAAAGTCTTCGCGCAGCGTGGACTCCTGAACGGAACGCTGTGGTACAACTGCGTCTGGCTGCGAGGGCCACAGCACCGACCTGCCTGCCAGGCTGGATTCGGTGAGCCCTAGATCAGCGCGACATGCATCAGTACATCTGCTGGCTCCCTTCCCTTGCTTTGACATGTCGAGATAAGCGGCGTTGCGACGACACAAGGACGTCGATAGAGCATCGGTAAGTGCAGGTTTCCCGTCCGGACAAAATAGACCAGAAGGCTGTGGTAACTCCGGAACTGGAAAGGCTGGTTGATTGTAACCAGCATCAAGATCAGCAGAAGTCTGCTGCTGGTCGATCAAAATGTGCTGCCCGGCGAACGTCGTTTGCTGAAAGCGTTCGTGATGGAAGTAAACAGGGGGAAGGAAGTGAGCGTAGGAATGTAGCTTGGGATACAAAGACTCTACTGTCTGACGCCAGGAGTTTCGGATAGACTGCAGTATTTTCATATCTTCCTGGTCCAGCTCCTCCGCCTTTGTTTTCTGTATAAAATGTATATGAATAGTATAGTGTTATGTTCCCGTCTGCCTGTCTGTCGAAAGTTAATGTGTCTTCTCCCTTTGTTTCTCATGAAAAGTTTATTGGACTAGATTTTGACAGAACAAACAATTTTCTTCGCCAAACATTTTGATTTCACAGAAGCAGGACTAACACACAGTCACACACGCGCGCACGCACCCACGAACGCCTCTCTCTCTCTCTCTCTTTCGCTCTCATAGAGAGAAGGGGATTGTCAATGTTGGGCTTATTGTTTATAGCTTAACTTTCAGTCGCAGACAAGGTGCGAATCAGGATGGTGTTACTTGAGACAAGTTGATGTGCTGTCACACTGCTGTCGCGACACGTGCTTCAGTTTCACCGGTAGTTCCATTATACTGACACCGGGCCAACCAATCTTAGTACTGTTCTCTCTAGTGCCAAGCGTCTGGCGGGGCAGCTACTAGATTGCCAGTTTTTAAGTCTTAGGATGACTCTATAGACCCAGAAACCACCTACCTGCCGCGTTCGAAGCTGGCGCTTTAATTAACCGCTAGATCACCCAGACGGTCTAGAAAGAAGGCTTAATTGCAAGTAATTGATTATACTTACCTGTCCACTGGTATCTTTCGTTTCATACTTTTGAGACTTCGTGGCTGGTCTTGGCATTTTGGTTTCGCTTTGCTGTGCTAATCAAATTACTTTCTTTGCAGTCTAATGGAGAGTTAACCAAAAGGAAGGTTGGCAGCCATCAGGATTTTTTCTTGGTGTTCTTATTCCTCGATTGTGAACAAGAATTTCAAAAAACACGCAGAAGTTGCTGACTGCCATATTTCCATTGGAAGTCTTTACTTCGCTGAGAGTAGCCTCTGACTACCTAAGGCTAAACCATCGTCTTCGAGCTCTTCGCAGGATTAAAATTCATTTATTCATAATGAAAGTCTTCTTTCCCAGGAAGTATATTCTGCACTTGGCCACACACACACACACTGGAGTTAAAGCGGAAGCCAGAAAAGTTCGAATCTCGTTACTGACACAATTACTCATAGTTGTAAAAAAGAAGATATCTATCCCATTGTCTCGGCTACTGTCACGTGAGTCACAAGGAACCTAACGTCCTCCATATGACTCGTGGAGTTTCACACTGCCTCCTACAAGTTTGGGTGAAGGGTTTCAGTTTCCGTTTGCACATTACAGCTTCCCTCGTGTAGGACAAAGATAACTCGACAATGTATGAACAGCATACACGCCAGAGCTGCGGGGGAACAACACATTAAAAGGTGGGTAACAGGGGTGTAAAATGCCAGTGACTTGTTAAGCGAAATCTCTGAACATTGACTTTTATTGGGTCGTTTGTAGCAGCAAAGACAGTTTTATATATTCTTGCGCTAACACCAGTGCATCATAATGATTAAATCTTACTATGATAAAAGGTGGAGTATACATTTAAAACAAATGGTAGAAGAGAAAGACAATGACGGAGGACGGCGAACAGGATAAAGGTGAGAAAGGGGACACGGACAATCGATGTTGAATAGCATATATTCATTTAGGTCAATGACTGGTGGAAAGGGAGGGGGCGCCCAAAATGGAAGGCAAAATTTAAATAAAAACCTTTAAGCTTTCACATTTGAAAGATGTGAGAGATTCAAGTTCGTGAGAGAGAGAGAGAGAGAGAGTAATATATAGTCTCTGCTTATAACCTCATCTTCGTCTTTGGATACATACAGTTCTGTCGACTTCTGATTCAGAAACTGTCAACATTTCTCGGTTGTGCATCTTTCCTGTTTCTACTTTGCTGAAAGCTCCATCATTGTGTTATTTCAGCTTCCAGTTCACAGGTAGACATCTACTTTGCGCAATGATTGCAACCAGAGGTGACAGTATTTTTATTTTGACAAACAAGCATAATAATATTAATGTTCTAGAACATCTGTTGATTCTTTTGTGCGACCAGTAGTATGCACCTTGTTGGAGGACCATAAGAATTCAAATTAACTTTTATCATACTGGTGCGATGCCAGCTTTATTTTGCCAAGACATCATACAGAAGCTGCTTTTTTGACGGGACCCAGAGGTTGCAGTGAGAGTGAATCGCCTTTAATTTCATCCCTAGCAGCGGAGCTTCTTTCTTAGTTGTTGCTGCATACAGTTATTGTACCTCCTTGCTCCTGTCCTCGTTGCCTTGAGGCTGAAGCATTAGCGATTGCCATTGAGTATATGGAGAAGCTCAACTCATGCGCTTGGTGCAGCCATGCTTCACAGCGCTCCATGCTATGTGCAGTCACCATTATTGTCAAAATTCCAGATGCAGTTAATCCCCAGCCTATGTGGTTCGGTGTTTTGTTGTAGCCATTGTACGACTACTGTACTGCATCCTGAGTTGGGTTGTCGGCCGTAGCCCCGCTCATTCCTTGTTCGTGACAGTCTGAACACATCAACATGTGTACCTTCGTCTGTGGAAACTACAAAGTGGGACTGACCTACAGATACTGAGTCTGCCATTCACTGCTTGCATACAGCAGAAGAAATCACTTCTAATGTCAGCTTTTTCATGGTGATTTCATGGTATCAAATAGGTGACTGGAATTGGCAAAAAAGATACAGTGTGAAATTTTGTTGTCCAGTCCCAGTAAAGTTCTCACAGGAGTCACCTTCGAATGGATGGAATATGCTGTTAGCAAGAGAGAGATAAGCAAGCAGACTTTAGAAAGTACAGATCCTGTACAGACCAGATTGCCACGCTCAGAATCGTTGTAGAACAGACAATAAAGTGGAGGACTCCACTGCCTGGTTCATTGACTTTGAGAAGCCATTTGACAATGTAGACAGAGCGTCGATAAGGAATATTCTCCAACACTGTGGTGTACCAGAGGCGATGGTGACCATCATCAGCAAGCTTAATGTCGGCTTCTTTTGTCAAGTTAACCATGTTATGAGACTGTCAAAGGAGTTCCAGGTCTTCACTGGGGTTAGACAGGATGTTTACTGTCACCTCTCTTCCTGGAGATGCTCGACTCGATAGCACATACAGCCTATGCCAACTCTGGAAAAGGGCATCGAGTATATGGTGACTGGGGAGCCAGAAGATCTGGAGTTTGCAGACGACCTTGCCTTGCCGTCTCACCACCTACAAGATATGCAAGGAAAAACTCTCTGAGCGAGGCAGCACAACATGTTGGCTCGAAGATCAGTCAAGAAAAGACCAAATCACTCTGATTCAACAACAGGCAAGAAACAGGCGAATGGTTATGATCAGTAGATGATGCTGTTGGTGCAGGTGAAGTTGCGCTTGATGACAAAGGTGGTGTTGGGTGTGTGGAGTATCGTGGCAGTGTTCAGGTAGGGGCAAGTGTGGCAGCGGGGGGCATTGCAAGAGGTGGAGCCGCAGGAAGGGGGGGGGAGGGAGGTAGTCGGTTTGAGTTTAGAGTGTACTAGAAGGTCTCGCAGGCTCTTATCCCGCCGAGATGCTTAAGGAGGGGGGTTTCTTTGAAGAGGTGGGGTTCAGATTTAGACAACAGGTGCCAGTTAGAAAGGAGGATCCTACGTACCGGGAGGTTGCGGGGGTGGTGGGTCAGTACAGCGATCGGCCTTGGTTCTGTGTGTCTGTGGTGGTGGGAGGGTTGTAGTGTAAGTGGGCGTGGTGTGGCGGCAACTTTCTGTCTAGCAGTGTGTAGAAGTTTGGAGGGATAGTTGCGGGCGAGGAAAAAGTCTATCATTCTGTCAGATTGTTCATGGAAGTCAGTGTCGTCAGAGCATAATTTGCGGAGTCTCAGAAACTGCGAGTAGGGTATGCTGTGCAGGGTGGAGGGTGGGTGAGATGAGTGGAAGTCAAGGTAGGAGTGTGAGTCCGTAGGTTTGTAATGGATGGTGGTTGCAAGGTGGCCGTTCTGCAATGTTATGTTGATGTCGAGGAATGTGACAGAGGTGCATGAAATGGTGTAGGTGTGTTGAATGGAGGGGTGGAAGTGTTGTATTACTGGATGTACTGCAATAACTGAGACTCGGAGGGGGGGGGGGAGTGGCGCCTAGACCGTCGTCGATGTAGCATCTGTATAGTTCTGGGGTGGGGCCCGTGTAGCTGTTGCGGACGTTATGTTCCAGCCAACCCATGAAGAAACAAGCATAACTAGGGCCCATTTTGGTGCCCATCGCCACGCCGCTAATCTGGTGGAAACAATGGCCGTCAAACTCGAATGTGTTGAGCTTGAGGACCAACTCCGCCAACCTAATCAGAGTGTGTGTAGGAGGGTGGGGGGTCGCTGCGTGAGTGGAGGAAGAAAGACAGTGCAGTCAAGCCATCAGTGTGGGGTATGGATGTGTATAGGGATGTGACGTCAATGGTGAAGAGGAGGGTGGATGTGAAAGTGTGGGAGGAATTGAAGTGGTCCAGGAGTGTGAGAGTGTCTGTGGTGTCCTTGATGTAGGTGTGGAGTGACTGGACGATGGGCTGAAGTACAGTGTCTAAATAGTGGGAAATGTTCTCTGTAGGGCAGCTACAAGCGGAGACAATGGGTCGCCCGGGGTTGTTTTCTTTATGTATTTTGGGCAGTAAGTAGAAGGACGATTGTCTTTCTTGATGAGAAGTTTGGTTGATGGTGGTAAATCAGCCGAGTCGATGGAGGTGCGGATCACTTTAGAGATCGTTTTCGTGTCGGCCGCAGGTGTTTCGTCAGTGTGAGACTCGTAGAAGGTGGTGTCGTGTAGCTGGCGATGTGCCTCGGCTATGTAGAAATTGCGGTCCCAGACGACGATCGCACCGCCTTTGTCGGCTGGTTTGATGACGATGTCAGTGCGATGCCGGAGGGACTCAATGGCTTGGAACTCATGGACTGACAGGTTGCTGTGACGGACGGGCTTAGGGCGTAGGTGGGATATTTCAATGCGGCACTTATTAGTGTAATGTTCCACGTGTGTGGAGATGTCGTGTGGTGGTTCCCGTGGCCTGCGAGGTGCGAACAGTCGGAGGAAGATATCCTCTGTCGTCAAAGTGGGGGGGGGGGGTTCGGCACTGATTGAAGTGTAGCCATCCACCGCAGGGTGCGGAAAAAGCGGTCGCAGTCAAGGAGTGTTTGGTAACGGCTGGTGACAGGCCGGAGGGGGATGAATTTCAGGCCCTTGGCCAGCACCGATTTCTCGGCATCAGTCATGGGGAGGTTGTCAGGGATACATTTAACTAGGTTGGAGTGTGTGGGGGGGGGGGCTAGAGGTGGTGGTGGGGACCGAAAGCAGCGAAGTCACGGGGAGCAGGGGGCTGGAAGGGGGATTTTTTCTAGACCTGCAACGATCGTGTGTGAGTGTGGAGAGCTTGCGATTTTTCGTGTAAAGGCACTCCTGGTAGACCAGTTGATTATGTGTGTGGACTAAAGAGGTAACTAAGGTGAAGTGTAATATTATGTCGATCCTGAATGGTCACGACACCACGAATGTAGCGTCATACAGGCATCACGGCATCAGAAAGCAAATGTACCATTGTCATGATACCAGCAAGCACGAGATGACATGTTCGTCTCAAGTCACCCGTACGTCCGTGGCCGAAAGAACACCAGCACTTCGTCGCAGTTCAATTCTTTTATTTCACATCCTCTACAACCATCCCTGCTCCCGGCAATCCGGCCAGTCCATCGTCCAGAAACCAACAAGCCCAAAGCCAAAAGCGAAAAGAAGCCAAAAGAAGAACCCCCAAGCTATACAA
>SMGT01004187.1:0-12592 GCA_004794575.1 Lanistes nyassanus | reverse complement strand
ACTGGGGGGGGGGGTAGTGGGCTTGGGGAAGGAAGGGGGAGGGAAGAGGGCCGTGGCCTGGTGCTCTGGACTGGTGGTGGCTATGTGGTCGCTTTCCTGGCGCGGCTGGAGGAAGGTGGCTGCCTGTGGCTCGAGTGGTGGAGCGCTTGCTGGTCGACCCCACTGTCGCCCTGTCTTCCACTGAAATGAGGCAAATGCTAAACTTTTAACTCACTGCTGTCAACTGAAACTTCTGCCGGGTTTCTGCATCTGACTTGACCATTGCCTAAAAGTGAGCGTTTGCGCAAAGAGAAAGCAGGCGTTAATCTTGCGCAAATGCCAAAGCTAACGGTTTCAGAAATCTGCCTTATGTGTTCGTGGTCGTGCAGCAATGACAGCCTAGCTTCTACCAACAACCCACCGGTGTTCGTGGAATTCAAGTTTACTTGCATGCTTCAGACCTTTGATTTCAGTGGGAAGGCTTCTTTTCTGGTCCCCTTTGGGGCTGAAAACATCCCGGCTGTTCCGTGCGGTACTGATAGCTGTAAACGTCCAGCCGTCATGAGTTCTGCACGGCAGGCGCTAGCACTCTAGCAGTAATCACAGCCAACAGAGAGCCACGTACTGTCTGAACTTGGTTCACTCAACCATAAATGATTGCGCCATTGATCGGGAGGTGGGGGGGGGGAGACGCTGTTATCGGGCTATGGACTTACCGCCCCCATCCTGGCCATCACATGGTTATGACTTTCTCTTTGCATGCCATGCTATCGCATGGTTCCTTCCTCTCTAAATCAGCTTTGTCTCATATTGATGGCTATTTGTTTTAAGAAGGCACCAACCATTCATTATTTAATGAAAAAGAAAATGAGATTGAACTTTCTATAAACCCAGCTATCATTTAACTGGTTGAGCCGAATTCCAGTTTCTGTATTCATGTGTTCGGTACGTTTTATGAATCAAACTTATCAAAGAGGTCATGCAAAATGGCTTAACGGTCTTGGCACGTGGTTGGCTATATATATATATATATTTATATATATAACGGGGATAGGGATTAGGCTTATCGAATTCTATCAGTAGGGTTGTAATAAAGTTATATGTATGGGGCTGGGGGTAGGTGGGTGGGAAATGTGAATAGCTGGGGTGGGACAGACAGACAAACACAGACACAGACACCAAAAGTGTCAAATTTGTATATAGATGAGATTCTCTCTAGTTTCATAAGTCCTGACTTTTGAACAACGAAACTTCCTTATTTCAATCTGTTTTGGACATGCGGGCAAGCGCTCAAACTGTGGCAAGCCTAGAATATTTTATCCGAACACCGTCGCACAGATGACAAATTCCGTGAGCATAACTGGATTGAGAGAGTTTCTGGATACCATCCCCGAGAGATTAGGCCACTTTCATTTGTATTAGCTGACCACCAGCCTGTGATAACCAACTCGTCAGATCCAGTTTTGCATTGGAAACAAGAGCACAGCGTTGTTGGTGACATTGTCGACAGAAAATCCAGTCACTAAATCACACAGAACTGCGCTTGAGGACATGGACGCGAGGAGATCTCGTGGAAAGGTAAAGCCAGAAGAAAGAAAAAAGAAAAAGAACGAAAGAAAGAATGATAAAAGAGAGAAAGAAAACTAAAGAAATACAGAAAGTAAACGAAAGAAAGAAAGAGAAAAGAAGGTAAGAAAGAATAAGAAACAGAGAAGGTAAAATGAGATAAAAGAGAAAAGCCAGAAAGTAATCAGAAGGAATGAAACAAGAAAGAAAGAAAACGGAGACAGGTGTGTGAAAGACTCCCCAGACAGAGGAGACCGAAAAGAAAAGAGAGAGGGAGTGGAGAGAGGCTGGTGTGTAATGAAAAGAAGTCTAGCCACCCCAGGACATCGTTTCGTATGCAAGAAATGTACACGAAGAATGCTTTGCCTATCGACTTCACAGTTACGCCGCGAATGTCTCACAGCTGGCTGTGGTCCTTTGTCCTTTGTGTAACGGAGAATGAATCAATAAATCTTTCAAAAAGATTTATACTTCTTTACTGAATTCTTTCCTTCAGAAACCCGATCAGCGGGGAAGAGAATGCTTTAAATAGTTTATGAATATTCTGGTGATGTGATTGGTGCAACATTTCTAGGTCCGGCTGCTTACGTTGTCAATACCCGAATGCGGTGAAGTTAGGGTTTTTTCCCCCATGTAAAGAACAATGCTGACGTCTTGAAGTGCAATGCTCTGTAAGCACCACGGGGCGGCTATGCACAGATCTTTCCTGTACAAACGGACAATAACCATGACATTCAAATGTGACCCACTTTGATCTTCTCTCAGTATTTCTGCAACTGCTTTGTAACGATCGCCTACAACTTATCCGAGCGTTCTCAAAGTTAGCTCATATCATCTTAATCTATAAACCCGAATGTGTGTGTGTGTGGGGGGGGGGGTGGATGGTTTTGTTTGTTTGTTATACAAATCCGCACGCCTAAACTGATGCACAACAAATTCGTCACGCGAGTTTCTTTTCACCCTCAGATGGTCATAGGCCATATTTCGATCCTGTACCAAGGCCCAAACAAAAATGAAATACTAAAAATGACGAACCCCTTGAACAGTCACGTACACAGAGATCAACGTGCAAGGGAGATCACCACACAGTCTTTTCCCTTTCGTACGAAGAGTACTTTCGCTTGACAACAGGGAGACGGCAAGCAAGGGTAGGGGTTAGGACTGGGGGGAGGGGGTAATAAAGGGGTAGGGTTGGGGGTTACAGAAGGGGTAGGAATAGCCGGGGTAAGAAAATCCCGGGCAGTGCCGGGTCACTTGGCTAATCATATATGAAAACCTCACAGCAAATTGATCGAGATGCCTAGCGAAGTAGAACACGAACAGGAAAAGCAAGCCAGCTGTGTTCCTTTTTTTTTATTTTAAATGTGGTTTGTTTCCGTATTCAGACAATGAAATTTTCAAAGCACCTTGCAGGACTAGCCAACAAGCTAACTTATATTACTGTAGCTTAGCCTGCGTGATGCCTCGACTGAGTGAACAGGCACCCACAAAGGCAGTGGCGCTGGTCTCATTATCCTGCGAACAGCTCAGTCGGGAGGCTAGTGACATAAATTCACTGTCTGGCCGGAATCGTATTGTAGCGGGCCAAGACATGGCCCGGGACAAGGACGGACAGCGCACGGAGATCGTTGGACGACTTAATTATTCAAATGGTCATGTCAGAAGAAAGAGAGTAACACCCAGCGCTCGATACTCTAAGCTGCAATCTTTTTTTCTCTCTCTCTGTGCCCGACTGGACTCAGAATGTCCAGGCATGCTCTGGCACTCCAGTTATTTGCTCCCCCAGCGTCCACCCCCACCACAACCACCGGCCCACTCACGCCTACCCTACCCTACTCACACCCACCTCCATCCTTCAAAGACCAGACTTCTCGTCT
Source organism: Lanistes nyassanus (assembly GCA_004794575.1). Taxonomy (NCBI): domain Eukaryota; kingdom Metazoa; phylum Mollusca; class Gastropoda; order Architaenioglossa; family Ampullariidae; genus Lanistes; species Lanistes nyassanus. Next base: position 9,170 of record SMGT01004187.1, on the reverse strand, counting down.
CTGAGGAGATTCGTCTGGCGATGCGGCATCTGTCCCAGAATTGTCTCCCCCTAAACCCCCCCCCCCCCCACACACACACACACATCTCTGTGACAGTTGTGTCGGTTTTCTTGTTCCGGTTTTCATATGTGCAAGTATCAGACCCCGCGGGACGAATTTTAACAGCTGTTATCGACGAAGTCAACGACCACCTAAGAGAGAATGCGGCTGCCGCTACAAGGGAGAGGAAAGGTTGCTACGGAGGGGTGTAGGGGGTTATAGGCAACAATGATCTTTCAGGAAACTGCATGGTTTTCAGTGGTGACCCTAAGAGATTAGCATATTTTACGTAAGATTTATTTTGATTGGCTAGAGTTTTTCTGCCCTTTTTCAGACACACGACCACCCACGTCAACCCGTTGTTTCTGCATGCAGCTGCCCAACGACATCTCGCAATATTTGGACACTTTACTCCAACGGATTGCACAGTCGTTTCCCACCTACATCAAACACACTACGAACATTCTCTCACCCCTTGGTCAGCTCAATTTTCACACATTCGTTCCAACTCTATTCTTCACGTGACATCTTTGTGCACCTCTGAACACCACTCACGGTCTGACTGCAGTTTCTTACTTCGAAGCAACCTCAACCCTGCCATCAACACGTTGATTATGGTGGTCCATTGATTATGGTGGTCCATTGATTATGGTGGCCGAGTGGTCCTCAACATTAACACTTTTGATCTCACTGGCGACGTTTGCCACCAAATTAGTGGCGTTGCCATGGTAACCAAAATGGGACCTAGATATGCTTATCTTTTCATGGGTTGGCTCGAACACAAAATCTACAACACCTATACAGGACCTAGACATGAACATCACATACGGGACACTGATGGACGGAGTTGCCGTGTCCCTTCTGGAGACCCAGTTACTGCAACACATTGCATTCACAGAACGTCTGTCACCTTCTGGATGGAATATTAAATTCTAGAAACACAAATATGTTACGTCCACATGCACACAAATACATATAAAGTCGCAATATCAAAATGATTACACCAGTGCACTCAATAACAGCAAATATTGCTTTATTTCCTTTTTCTTCATTCATCATGGCCTAGTGTGGTTACAGCATTGGCCTCCGAACCCGAAGGCACTGGCTCGATCCTCGTGCCCCTCACCACACATCCGCCAATTGATTCAGCTGCGAATGGGTGCCTGACCCCTGGGTCAATGAAGGTAAGGCAGACGGGGTGGGCACCATCATTGCGATGCAGACTCACAAAAAGTGGGGATCTCATACATCCCCACTCCTCTGCGTCCTAAAGCAGGTCACGAGACAACCTTTACCTTTCTAAATGTGTGTAGAACTGGTCTTCTTATAAGTTCTGCCTATCAATTCGTCCACCTACCCTTAACAGCAGCAACAACAAACAACATCTTGAAAAACTTCTTCCATCTAGAAAAAATACTGTTGAACTATATAATCTCTACAATTCTTTCATTGCTAAGAATGAAACAGAATACCTGAGTGAGGTTCGCGATATTTGCAAGGCTAGCGTTGTTAAAAAAAACAAACAACAAAAAAACTTTCAGTTCTAAAACAAGGTGGTTGCTGCCCAGTGATGGGTTCAAGCCCTCCCCCCCACCCCCGTTTCGTTGTGCCTAAAACTCAAGAGAGAGTCCAATTCATGTTCTTAAGGTCATAAGAGAATCCCATTATTGTTCCAAAGCTCAAGTTTCTGGTCTAAACGTGCTAGCAATTTTCTCGGGGTTCGATCCTTGCAGAGGCTTTTCTTGAGGAATGGACAATGTCATTTCACCCCTCAGTGGAGACGCATCTATCAATTTCCTGTCCCCTAAAAGAGGTTTTTCTTTTCTTCGCTTGCTTTTTTCCAATCTAGAACGTGTTAGCAGGTGAGCTATGTGTCTTTGCGCAAGTACGTCAGCCTCTGCATTGTATATCTATCTAAATTCTTACTTAAAATAAATGGATTATTTATAAATCTATTAGATTATCTATTCTAAATCGATATCTAGATATATTACTCCTTCCCAACCCCCTTTTTCCTATAGCTTATTAAAGTCTTTTGTACTCCAGATGAATGGCAGACACCACGCAAGAATATTTCTTTTAACGCAAACATCAAACGTATTGGCTTTATGCAAAATCTGAAAAAGTTTGGCACTTTCGAACAATATCCTGTGTTTGCGCTGACGCAAATTTTTGAATAGTATAAGTATGCATGTGTTTACATACATCAATCAATCTCCTCTCTCGTTTTCTTCTTTACTACAGTGCACAAAAACAATAGTCTTTATCACAGAGTCGTGTTGGTGCACTGCATGTCGATTACGGCACATGAGGTTGCGCAAAGTGATCGAATTTCCGTAAGAGGCAGTAAATCGTTGTCAGGTCACGTGCATCGATTTAACTAACGTCTTTACAAGCAAATAAATGACGTCAGAATCTTTCAATGCAAAACCTTAGCCTTGATGTAGTCCGCAAACCTCCACATGTGGTTTTACACGCACGTGGACACAGACCGCACTCTTATGTGTTCGTGCGCGAGAAGCCAGGGCAGCAAAAGAATAAGAATCTGTAATGTTGTTAGCTTGTTAAAAGAATATTTTAAAATATGCATGAGTGAGATATGGAAATACTGTGGCCTAATTTTTATCCTTCTCCTTAAAACGCTCTGAACACACATTTGTTACAAGTCACTCCAAATTTTGAATAAGTGCAATAATGCCCGTGACAAAAGTTGTTTTGTTTTAAAATGGTTTGGGGTTACTGTTCTAGCGGTGCTTGCAGAAGTTTTCAGTCCAGGCTATAATATCTATATTATCGGACCACTCCTGGACTTGAACCTGCAACTAGATTTCCCCCAGCGCTGTCACCTGCAGAAATGTTAAATCGCTACTCAGCCTATGTACATACCTTGGACGACATGCATAGGATGGTTATAAACTTTCCATGATTTTTGAAATGCCATTTTTAAAAAAAACATATTCACAAAATATGGTAAATCAAGGATGGTAGATAACTCTCTCTCTCTCACACACACACACAGACACATGCTGCTACATGATATATATTATATACCTGTATCTATGTCTATAAAAAATGTTGAATTTGTCCCTGAACCCATATATATATACTACAGCCTTACAAACCTAAAGCACCTTAGGACATCTTTACTGATAAGAGGGTGTTAATAACCCTTGGAATGAAACTAAAGTACTCTATGTTCTTCGACTGCATCGATTAGAAATAGCTAATTAGATACCAAATGCTTGAAAAACAACCTCTTCCAAAAAATACCATGGTTGATTTAAGAAGAAAGCAAACAAAACTGGTCGCTTTTATTTTTGCATGCAACACTGTCAAAATGTGTGCTTCACCTGCAATAGCAATGCGCTGTGGGTTGACTCCACACTTCTCAGCATTCTGCAGGAGATGGGCTGTGGCACGTAAGAACTCATCAAAAGGCTTTGGATAGGGATATTCTGGGGACAGCTTGTACCTACACAGTTATACAGGAGACATCATACCACAACTTTGGATAGGGATATTCTGGGGACAGCTTGTACCTGCACAGTTATACAGGAGACATCATACCACAACTTTGAATTGTGATATTCTGGAGACAGCTTGATGATAATTGGGCTTCCAACCATTTGAGTGACCTGACAAAGTCTCCATAACTGCACAGAAGGTGTACTGTACAGCCAATCAGCGCCATTGACAACATCACTATCAAGCAGTTGACACTTCTACGAAAGCCAGGAATTCTGGGGGAAACAAAATAAGTTTTCAGTTAAAATAACGTGTACACCTCAGTAAACGGCATAAAAACAGAACCCTAAGCTGTGCCTACATCCCATTGTCAACTATCAAGATTGTGCCTAAACAGAAATTACTACCATTTATGCCACACAGTAAAAGGTTTGACAACTATAGTCCATTACCCCATGAGGTTCATTGTTTTCTTTAATTTGTCTGTCTTTGTTTCTTTTTAAAGATTTTGCTCTCACCTGTCACGTACGCTTTTGGAATACCCTTTGAAGTATTCTTGCCTGCTGTAGATGTATACCAAACCAACAAGGCATGATGGAACTGGATTGTCACAACAGAGAAAATTGGTTGCTATTATCAAGTGCCAAGTGATCCTTACATCATGTTTGGATTTATAAAGGCCAGTAGCATGCGGGATGATAAATACACTTTCTTTTTCTTCTGTTTTCTTTCATTTGCCTTAAGCATTTTTGTTGCATCATGGTCAGTAGTGTGGGGTGGTTTGGTAGCGTAACTGCACATGCTGATGAAGAAGCTAAGTTGAGTTAGTCCCCCTGTAAGATGTTATTTGATGTTGTTTTGTTTAGCTAGTTGGGGGAGATAAGTTTCTTATGTGTCCTAATAAATTTTTTGTTTTCTGGATTCGGCTTGTGTAGTGTGGGAGAAAGGGACAAAATATGTGTAAAGAGTGTTAGCCTCAGCCAAAGACTGAAATTCTCAAATTGTAAAACGATGTACACATTAGTGAATTAATTTTTTGCTGGTGCATATCAATTACATTTATACATCTGAAGGATTACATAAGGTTACAGGCGACAGTTTTAGCTATACAAATTTGTAGAAGACAAAACACTTGCACACATGAGAGTTTTCATTTTTTTTTTGTGAACTTTGAAATTATCAACAGAAAATGCTTGCATACCTTTATGAAGGAAAATGGATGACTTCCATAGCGTTACCATGAATACCGGGAAATAATCCAAAGAATTCTGCCTGGCATTCAGAGAAGAAAAAAAGCGACAAATATTTGTATTCTATGATAAATTATACTGGGTTTTTTAGTTATGGTATTTGTTCCCAACTATGTTACCTTCACAGATAGAGAAAATCACCTACTGGGCTCTGAAGATGCGCTCAAATTTGACATTCCCGGTGACACGAGGACATGGAATCCTGTACTTCAATCTCGCAGAACTTACTTCACCGGCAAAGAACACTGAAAATTCAGGACATTTTTTTAAAAGTGGGTTCATTGACAAGTCTGGGGTTTCTACATAGGTCTTAGCCCTGCGTATCCAAAGAAAATAAACAAATCCTATGTACATAACTAAAGTGTCACGTTTTGGGGTCTTCCTTGTAATCATCGGATAATAATATCGTGTAAATTGTACCTAGGTCCATTTTATCACCCACTGTGGTACATTTTACTAGCGTGGGTGTCTAAATTGGACCTGTGCCACGTTTTTAAAAACTTTTTTTTTTAACGACAGCGTTTAAAATACGCATTCCGTGCTCTACAGTCTAACAGCTAAAGTGCGTGGCTTTCATATGAAACCAATTTGTTAATTTTGTCTTCATTCTTTGAAGAAATCCCAAAAGCTTCTTAGGGGGTTCACTATACCCACCCTTCCCCTACCGCTTTTAGAAACACGGCGATGTTTTAACAGAGGTCCCAGGACTTCAGTCGAATCCGGTTAATCGGACCACATCGGGACGCGATGATTTTGGTCCTAATAACCGGCTGGTCCGATTACACGAACATGCCCTATGTTACAATTAAGATTCTGTTCTTTAAGATTTGGTCCGAATAAGCGGCTGGTCCGATTATCCGGTGGTCCAATTAACCGGATTCGACTTATAACCTTGTATTCGCAATCCGATAAACATTCGATCGATGCTTAAGCAACAAGTCACTTATTGATCATTTTTACTTACTCAGCTGACACACAGCAAGAAGTGTGACCGCGGTGGTAAGTACGATGTCGTCCAGGGGCATCATGATGACAAACAATGCTAATCACATCTCCTAGCTGTTTCTGCCCTGCACTGAATCCTTATCTCTGACTGAATCAAGGGTCCATCCGTTGTTGTTCATGACCTCACACTTGGTCTCGTCCTCACGTGACTTTCACAGCTTCATTTCAAATATAAACCTTGGTAAATGTTTTCAACTATAAAATGAAATCAAATCAAGAATTGATTAAAATCCACTCATAAATACAACTACTTTTATTAACTACTGAACTTAGTTGTAGACTATTATAAAATTATAACCATTATGTAGGTACGTGACACAAAAATTCAATTTTTTTTTCAAAAGTGATGTTTATCATTATAAAGAGCTTAAAATACAAACAAAATGACATAAAAATTATTAAAATAGGCCGAAAATTAAGGGAGTTATGAATTTTTCTTTGATTTAATTTTGTGACGTTTTTTTACACACCCAAACACGTAGCAAAGACATCATATAGGTTTCATCAGCTTGACGTCACGTCCGGAGCAGCAGACGCTGTAACGTTATGAATGATCCCGACCTCAGAAAAGGCAATGTTGCGTTATGCCGGCACCAGAAAAGAACGTGCACCACTGCTCTCTCTCATCGTCAATCGACCCGTGATTTCTGGTCATAAGAGTTTTATTTTGCACATGGTGAAAGTCCAAGTGGCGGGTCGTTTACAACTTAGTAACTCTGCTTGTCTCTGCTTTTCCCCCCTTTCCCCACTAGAGCTTATATATTCGAGTTAAATGTCTACTGCTGACCTTTTCCAATCTGCACGTGTGGCTGTGGTGGGCAACTGCATGCTTGGTGACCCTAGTGGACGATGCATAGTTTGGAGTTATGGGTCTTTTGTATATAGTTATTGAGTGCTGCGCGGCTTAAAATGGTGTGTGTGACCTCTCAGTTATGTCTGGCCTGCTAAGTGTTAAGTTCAGGCTCAGATCTGTCTTGGATGGAATGTTCTCTTCTAAGTTGTACTCTGTGCCCCTAACTAACCTACCTGCTACCTACTGCCTGGCACGCATATTGTTACAGGAGCTAGCAGGCTAAACTAAGAGTGACAGGTGATACCCTAGGAGTGACATGTGACAGACAGACTGATGAAGGTCATAGTCTGGGAGGTATGGAGACCTAGTGAATTTGTAAGTCGAACCGCCACTGCAGATTTATATTTGCCGAAGAATAAAAAGAATTAAACTACAAGTATTTGTGGACTTCTACATTTATGGTGCCGTGACTCCTCTTCTCATCATAAGACTACATTCGTTGGTGCCGTGACTCCTCCTCCTCTCATCATAATATTACAGTTTGCACAAGCTTCGGAACTAGTAAGTGGCACTGTATAGTATTAAAAGCACTTGAAGAATCGATAAACAGGTGTTGGGATTATCTACATTCGAGTATATCTTGTTCAGTACATAAAATACGGCATCATGTACGCTACGCTTGCTTCTATATGCGAACTGGAGAGAGCAGACAATTTTTGACTGAACTTGTAGACGTTTAAAAACCAGTTTTCTACAACTTTTACGGCTGCCGGGTGGAAAGTAGGCATGACCTACAGAACACAGGGAATCTCACTGGCGTGATCGACAACGATGACGTGCTGCAGGGCCTCGCGTTGTAAACACTGCAGGCAATGGGAACGGGTGTCATTATACAGGAGGACAGGGTGTAACAATATGCGTCTTATGGTGTACGTTACATGGCTTTTCATAAGAGATATATGCAGTGCAGATAAGTACAGAAGATTCTCACATGTCAGGTTTAGGACTTGAACCCCAGTACACTAGACAGCAAAGCGGAGATGCAAATAATGTCAGAGTGCTATTTTGGCTCACGGCTTAAGCATTCGCTGAGAAAAGGACCGCCCCGATTCCGAAGCAGGAGGTAAGTGATACGCGCTCCGGCCCAGTCATACCCAAGACTTAACAACTGCCAATCTAGTAGCTGTCCTGACAGACGTCTGGAACTATAGGGAACAGTACTAGGACTGGTTGTCCAGGTGCCAGTATAATGTGACTGACTGAGACTAAAGCCCGTGTTGTGATAACAGTTCCAGTGTGGCAGCACGTAAAGTTTGTCTCAAACAATGAACGCAGTTCTGATAATATTATGTACCTCGTTTGGGACCGGACGTTAAGGAATAAAACCCATCATCACTGACAGATGGCAATGAGGCAGCTTATGTACACACGTTGATGCCATAAAATGAAAGAACATTAGATTAAAAAGCTGTTTTATGGCACTTTGTGTGTTTCCACTACGTATGCTTCAGCAAATTGTAGATTCAACTGCTTTAGTTTGGGTGCACTGTGTTCAGTCCTGAATAGGTCTCTGTGCCTCGTGTCTTTAAGATTTTTAAAATATCTAAGTCTGGCATCCGAAACACGCCTGTCACGATATCTGGTTGTTCTTTCTCCACGTTAGTAACCATGCAGTTGCTGAGCCATAGTCGTACCGCATAGCAAACATATTAACACCGGGTTGATATGGCTCGCCAATGTCAGATGGAAGCAGTTCATAAGAAACTAGTCCATCAGTTTGCAACAAAAGATAATTTAATTTTTATGAGTTAGATCAGATATTCTTTACATAAGCATGTTCGCACCAACATCTCGGAAAGAAGACGTGATCAGACTTCTTCAGCTGACTCCATAGCATGATCACTTGTAAAAATACATGTATACCATAGTGTACGATATATTCCTACCATGATAGATACAAGATATCACAAACATCTACAAGAGCACGTGCAGTGTGGTCACAACAGATACAATTGTAGCGGTGCCCTTTTAACTGGTATCCATATAACACACAGGCGCGCGCGCACACACAACGCCTCTCGTTTTAGAAAATAAATGGTTGACAAAAGAATTCACTTTAAAAGTTAATATGACTTATTACTGACAGGAAATCACTGGCAAGCCTTAATCCACACACCCACCCCGCATTTGCCGATGTCATCGTCACATTTAAATTAAAGCGTCTATGCTGTATGGGTAGCTGTGTGTTAATTAGCTTTAATTACTTTCTTCCTTCTGTCCTCCTTTCATTAAATATAACAACGATAACATAATAACACGAGAAAAGCATGGTAACTTATACAATGATATAACTAAAAGTCTTCATCTGATGGAATCATTGACCAGGTGCCATTTTTACGGAGATATACAGTTCAAGTCATCAGTGATTAAAAATATCCAGTATATAATTAGCTGCTGTTATTCCTATAGTTTTGTTACCCTGGACACTTAAACTGAGTTGTACATCTTGTTTGAATACCGACCAAAACTTTCAAGACACAATGTACACCTCATTGTGATGTACATCCAATGGTATCAGTTATCATAACAGTATGTTTTCTTTCTGCAGTACGATTAAT
>SMGT01004186.1:72134-94860 GCA_004794575.1 Lanistes nyassanus | reverse complement strand
ATAAAATCCGAGGCGGGTGCAATACACAGCAGCGCAAGGTCACTGAATGTTTTAATTGGGTGGTGTCTTCTGGGAACAAAGAAATAAAAGCTTTGTAGAAAGGAAATGGAGCTTCTCAAACGAATCATGTGAAAATATCTTGTTACTGTTTTGAGAGTGGCTTTCCTTTTTTGTACTATACTTTTATCGCGGCCAGGGGGTGGGGTGCTGAGTGGCTGAGCCACTCTTTTTTTTAATCTTCTTTATTTCTCGCCATTCGCTCAGGTGCAGAAGGCGTTGTACTTGGTTATGCCAGTGCCCTTAGTGTGTACTCTTGTACTTGGTTATGTCAGTGTCCTTAGTGTGTACTCTTGTACTTGGTTATGTCAGTGCCCTTAGTGTGTACTCTTGTACTTGGTTATGTCAGTGCCCTTAGTGTGTACTCTTGTACTTGGTGATGTTAGTGCCCTTAGTGTGTACTTTTGTACTTGGTTATGTCAATGCCCTTAGTGTGTACTGTTGTATTTTTGTGTTAGTGCCCTTAGTGTGTACTGTTGTACTTGGTTATGTCAGTGCCCTTAGTGTGTACTCTTGTACTTGGTGATGTTAGTGTCCTTAGTGTGTACTCGTGTACTCCTGTTCGTGTCCTTAGTGTGTGCTTTTGTGCGTGTTCGTGCCACTTAATTGTACTCTTCAACTTGTTCATCTTTGATTTACTGTTGTCCTGTTTTCAGTCTGGTAGGATGAAAACTTTTTATCATAGACATTTCCTCTAATCCATGTCTTATTTTACCTATTTGTTAATTTGTACGTTGAGCCTTTGTCTGGAGAACACAGGTAACTAAAGGGTCCTGTTCACACTTTATAGCCTAGCTGTGCTTAAGATTCCTGCAGATATCACCAATGATGGCCGGGCAATTGGTTTTCTACAGGTGTGAATGCTCCAGGGGGCGGATGCAGCCTTTAGATGAGGGCAGGAGATAATGTAACGACTGCTTTTGGGGTGAGGGGTAACTGACTGTCATGATCTGTCCCGATCTCCGCAGATTTAACTCCGGAAAGTCGGTGATCACGCGTGTTCTTCAATATGTCACAAGAACACTTTGAATTGATGCTTTCACAACCAAGACATAATAAGAGAAAAACGTCCGTTTCCACCTTTAATACAAGGAGATTAAACGAAGCAATTTAACAATAAGGACTTCCATCAAGTATAACATTTACGCTGGTCACATATGTATCCTATCGATTATCCTTAGCGAGATTTCTTTAAAAATTGTTAGAGCTCTGTACTTACATTACCTCGAATCCAGTGTTCAGATGCACACATTCACAAAAGTAAGTACAATCCGAATCGTTCCACTTGTTTCTCGATACGCAGTCTTTAAGTATCGTTGTGATCGTCAGTAATTGTTCTCTTCCACACCTTACAGTCCACTTGATCGAATTCTCACACACATACACTGTCTCGTCTTCGTTTACACGGTTCCCGGCCTGTCAATTCTTGTCGTCGGCAGGACTGGTTATTCAACAAAAATCCCGTCTCAGCCCCAGCGGGTACATAGACAATCCCACAGCTTGGCGGGTACAGCTCTGGTTATCTATCCGAGAGGTAGTCCCCTTATAATAGAATCGGGTCACACTGTCGAATGGTAGCCATGAGTTGTCTGGTATCAGCGCTCTTTGCCGCTATCGTTTTACCTTCAGCTACGGTCTCTTTCGCCGTTTACATCCAAGCCTTACGTCAACACTGTGACTGTTATTCTGCTGATTTCTTTCGCCGTTTACATCCAAACCTTACGTCAAGGGATGGCAGATCTTTTTTGAGGATCTGCCAAGTTCCTTTCTTTCGACCCTCTCTTTGCTACGTGTTTAGGTACGGTAAGCTCCCTTGGGCACATGCGTCTGCATACGGCTATGTTTGAGCGTTGCCAGTATCTTTGTTGGAGTTATCTGTGGAAAAGTCATCGATACTAACTGGGCGAAGAAAGAGCCACAGGGAGAATACACTGATGTCGAAAAAATGTCGAGCGTACCCCGCGTAAACGGGCCTATAATTATAATTAGTTACCATATATAAATAATAGGGTCTACTCATTCTTTCAGTGATTTACTGAATTAGTGATTCTTAGGGGAGATTTAACGTGAAAAGGGAGGGGGGGGTCTAGCCGCATGGACTGCAAAGATATATCATAAGTTTGTTTCTGTTTGTTTCCACCTACTCATTGTCGTGCTCTTATTGGTGGTGGTGCTAGGGCGAGCAAGTGAAACCGCAGGCTAAAGGTGTAAGCAATCATTCCCCGCCGAAGACAACTGTCAGAAGGAAACGTGCCTGGCATAAGATCTCCATGTTTAAAAAAGTTATAAACGTTCAGAAAACACAACAAACAAAATATTCATCCCCCACCAATGAAACGATGCCAACAACAACAACAACAACAACAACAACAACAACAAGAATCATCGCCGAAGACCTCCCCCCAGAAAACGTCACAATTTATATGTTTAAACTTCACTGTTTGTTTTGGATTATCCTTTCCTTTGTCTCCTCCATGTCAGGTTTCCCGGATACATACAAATCTTTAAAGTCTCTAGCCTCTTTTGCATCATTAACCCTTCTCGTTCATACCTGGTCTATGTATATGTGCAATGGGCTTCTGCCGTTTTATGTTTGTTTGCTGCAGTTGGAGGGACGGTCTTTTTCTCGCTTTGCTGACTACCACTTTGCCTGTCATTCATCTTGTCACTGATTTCTCTGGTCTCCAAACTAATATAAGGTTCCTTGTGACCTCTCGTTCTTATCCTTTGTTGTTGTTGTTGTTATTATTATTATTATCGTAGTGTTTTCCTTCTCCGTTTTTTAGCCTACCTGTCTCTTGGTGTTTGTATTCGTCTATGACTGTGAGCAATTCCGTATGATTTTTTTTTCTTAAATAGCGCATATTCAGTCTAACGCCTTTGAATTAGCTCTACATCCTGCTGCTACGGTCTTTCAGCTTCACCGAGGATGTTCTCTACATAAAAAGATCGTGGGTATTTAAACAAAAATGTTGATACCATCATCATGACATCGCCTTGCACATTCCGTTGACTGAGCGTAACGCTATGAAAGCATGGAACTTCCGCAAGCATGGAGCTTCCAGGCAGCTTGTCATCGGGTTCCATTAAACTGTATGTACATCACGCGCTGGAGCAACGTCCAGTGGCAAAAACGTTCACAATCAAGCGGGCCAATGAATTTGTAACTGATTTATGGGCTTTCCTTCGTTTTTTCAATAATTCTTCAGTCTGCATGTCCAATGCGTGGTTCTAATGTGCCACGCACATAAACACATCATTTGAACAATCGATGAAGCAGAACAGCAAACAAGACTGTGTTAGGAATATTAGTCGTGCTAAGAGGATTGTTTACCAAAGATGGTCTATAAACAGAAGCTGCACTCCAGTCGCAACAGTGTTGCCATCGTCAACAGCGCCACCACGCGCTGAACGCTTGGCAAAAATGGCGTCTGCTATCATTCCTCATTTGAAAGACTTTCTGCAATCCATAACCCCACCACAAAATTACTGCTCGGTAATCATCTGTTCAAACAGCCAAGGAAATGCACACAATTACCTTTTTTCCCTTTTGCCAGAGATAAGGAAAGTTAAGCCCGTAATTTGTCCAAACAACTTGTTAGGAATTGTCTTTCGTAAACTCACATGACGAGATGGAAAGTGTGTGATCCGGTTTTATGTCCATATCTATACATATTTTCTCGATTGGTGTGTTAATTGATAAGTTCAGTTTTATGACAGCACGTTTCCTTGCACATTTCGTGTGTGTGTGTGTGTGTGTGTGTGTGTGTGTGTGTGTGTGTGTGTGTGTGAGTGTGTGTGTGAGAAAGAGAGAGAGAGCTAGAGAGAGAGTAGCTGCACAGAAAGTTAGATCCGGACGTTTTAAGTCAGACACTAAGACTTACACGCTTAGTTTTAATTGCAGTTTTAATTGGTTTTCATTCTTTCTAGGTGCAGCATTTAACATAAATAATACAGATATTCTACTACAGGCATAAGACTTTGATGCAGCCTGTCACAGACTGTATAATCTAACAGCTTCTAATGGCCGGGCCAAACACTGTTGGATGACCTCCCCTACCAAGTGCCACGAGCCTGCCGCTAGAGGCGCTGCCCTATTTTGACTTCAATTTTGATCTACGTGTTGGTGTACAATACACCCTATTAGTATTAAACTGATAGGCTTTTCCAACAGAAGGGGAAGTGGGTGAAATTCTTGGTCCCACTTCCAAGTGTACTTGTTGATCCGAACCTGACAGCTAGGCTCCACCAGTAGCTGTAACCCAGCTTCAGTAACCGAAAGTCCTTTTATGAAATCACTGCAAAGTTTGAGTGGCTTCATTTAGATTGATTTTGGAAAAAAATGTTATGTCATTAATATTGAAATGCAGGCATAAATTGATCGATTGCACCACAAATGTGTGCGCACGAATGTGCGATCATAAATTTTGAACCAGTCAGAAGACAGGGCGTTAACTGAAGGAAGCATTTCGTCTAGCATCCATTTGGGATGTCTTAGTCAATTCTGGTCAAATGACCTGCATTTCAAAATTAAGTCTGAATAATTATGTGATTCTGTACTTTTTATTTTGTAGAGCACTCAAACTTACACGCACGCACCCAACGCACACGTAAGGTCGCGCACCGAGTGAAAGAGACGTAGGCTTCTGTACATGGTCCAACACATTCAAGTGCAAGCGAGTTTCAAAGTGCCCAGTGCCCAGTGATTAGTGCCCAGTGCATAGTGCCCAGTTACCAGTGCATAGTGCCCAGTGCCCAGTTCTGATGGCGGGAGAAACTAACTGCAAAGTGTCACATGTCACTCCTAGGTTGTTCGCCCCTGCCTCTCTTGACACCGGGTAGGTGGACGCTATGTGGGTAGCTGCTCTAGGCCGGCCAGTACCAGTTTAACCGAGTTTAAGGCGTGAAGGCGCATAGTACTTAAGCTGGAGAGATAGAGGATATATACTTCGACACAGGACACGGAGAGAGAGTTAATGTAGGAGGACCAAGAGAAGCGGACACGTGTAGACCCACAGACCTCTGCCCCTCCCCATCTTAGCCAGGACGTTGAAAGAGTTAGTACTCATGCTTAATACACTGGGGTGTATTTCGCCAACAAGTCTACGGGACAGATCGAGTAAGTGACTGCTACTGTGTCTTATAAGTTAAGGACTGCTCTTACCATAAACTTATCTTAGAGTCTGGGACTCGGGTTGATTTAAGATAGGTGGTTTTATCCTGCCGGAGACAGGAGACGTCATAAGCTAGTGGCCGGGCGTACGCCAACAGGAGGTAGAGGAAGTGCTGGTCGTTGCCGTGTCATAGCTTCATTGTTGGTCGTTGAATAGCTTTAGAGCTTTGTATTGCGGTAAAACAGCTGTTTTAGTAGTGAAGAGAGTAGGTGCTCTGTTGTCGGTCACTTATTATAATTGTTTTTAGAGCGGGATCATAGGCGGTTTTGCAGTTTGATTTCCCCTCTGGCTTTAGTTTGGTTATTCTGTTTGTCTGATTCCTCGTGGTATGACGTAATCAGGCAACGTCTTACCCTAGACACGAGCACGGTGATTCTTTGTAAATAATCTGTAGATATATTTGATGTTGTCGAGTCAGTTAGTGTTTGAAATATGTGTTGAATAACGGTTCGCTACAGTTGTGTCTTTTACGAGGGTGGGGGCTCTTGAGCTAGTAGTGTTTTGCCTGTGTGAGACTGAGCGAAGGTGTCAGAGTATGAGAATCTTTTCCCTCGGTAGATTTCTCTAGTTATTCGTATTATTTCATAGCGTCATCACCCTTTGGTGTAGAAACCATTGACCTGAGGCAGTAAAGGTTTTGGTGACGATTGCTCAATTAATCTATATTTACGAGATCACCATAAAAGTTTGTTCAGTAATTCTGAGAAGTCGAGTCCAGTAAGTTAAGGTGCGGCCCGTCGTGTCACACAAAGCAAGACCACAAACTACTAAGGATACCTAGGGTCCTTGTTAGAAAGATTTTTTCTTTAATGTCCACTCTTTGAAAAGCTCACCGTGTCTCTTCTCTTTTGTAAGTCTCCCTGTAAGTACTCGGAGTATATCTCTTTCTTTTCGCACCGCCAGCTCCATGTAGGTCTTGCGCTGCTTCGATTTATGATGTCCTACCTTCCTTCTATCTACCCCGGGGTTCAACTCTTTTGTAGAACCAAGTCTTATTCTCTGTACTGTTTGCCTTGAGTCACTTAAAAGCCCCATTCCGTCATGAGCTCAGCAATGCAAATTCTCTGACTGAATTGCGTGCATGGGGTGGGGTGAGGGTGGACGTGGGCAGTCTGGCAAGGGGTGGGTTGGGTAAACGCACTGCGTCACCACTAGTCCACGCGTGTATATGCTGGAGTTTCCTGCCAGGTTTTAGAAAACATGCAGACGGTATGTCCCGGCCCTGCCTTGCCAGTTCTCTTATTACCTGACAATCATTCCAAAGCGTGTCTTTCACGGAGCGCTCCAGAAGGTAAGAATAGAATGCAAGGGCCTGCCGCCTGACGTGCGTGAAGCCCGAGGCGAGAGAAACCAACACAAAAGGACAATTCGGGAAGTTTTAGAGGGACAGCGGGGGCGCGCGCGCAGACAGCCGCAGAAAAGCTTATGGTGATATCAGACTGACAGAATGAAGAACGGGTTGGCTCTGAGCCAAATCGTCGCGTGCAGTGTGCGCGCTGAGAGTGTGCATTATGTTCCTTTCGCGTGCATAGGTGTGGCTTGCCACTTGCCGCATTTTTAATCCTTTGAGTTGCTGTGTAGACAGGCCCAGGCCTGGTGACGGCGAAAGTACATCTCTGGATCAAGACAGCTCACGGTTCAGATTGAAATGTGTTCGTGGGTTAAGCTGCATGAGCTTATGCTAAACATAAAGTCGACGTTTCGGAACACTGCCCCTTCAACAAGACAAAAACACAACACAAACAGGCAATAAACAAGGACAATAACTGGAAACAAGCACTTCTATGTGTAGGAACACCGCGTGGCCATGGAAAACACAGGAAGTGGCAGAGGGTATGCTGGGAAGCGAAATGTAAACTCTTTATTTGCCTTATACCTTGACTCAGTTTCCCTTGTAATCACAATTTAGTTTTTATTTCAATCTGCAGTCAATCGTTTAGTTCGATGCTACGCAACAGGCCCTCTCACTCTCTATTCTGTCACATATTCTCTATTCTGTCACATATTCTCTATTCTGTCAATATTCTCCTGCTTTTCTGTGATTAGATCTAGAATCAAAGAAAGCTTCACACACCACCACCACCCCCCCAGATCCACGTAAAATGGCTGATCTCTGGCGACAAATTCTAATGATATACATAGGCCTATATATATAGTTGCTCCAGTTATGTTTTTAAAACTTAGTGACTCCAGCCAAATTCATCGTCCCTGTATTAAACTCATATTGTGAGCATTCGCTCTGTCCGAGCCTCTAGTTCAGTGGTGCGAGGATGTGAAGGTTTGTAGCTGGCGGCAAGAAACTCCAACAGAAACATAGTGACGTCATTTTATTTTAAGATCACTTTCACGTGACATCACTGGAGTCACACCGGCTTAAGACAGCTGCTGTATGCGAAATCTCTCCCTATAGCTAGAGACAGAACGTGCTGAAGTCAAGCCAATATTTTTGTATCCTCAACGGTCTATAGAGCAAAACGGTTACAGGGAAAACGGAAATGAAAATGCTTGCAAATCTGGTTTCAAGACTTTCCTCTCATCAGTGTTACAAAAAAGGTAAAACCCCAACTCCCCCCCCCCTTTTTTATCGAGGTAGAATATTCAGCCACTGACAGTCAGATTTCTATTTTTCTTCAGGTGCTTATGGCAAGTCATCGCGTTGCACTCTGTGACGATGTTTTGCCCGCTTTGACACACTTCTGTTCAGTTTCGTTCTGGACATTTTAACCCCACTGTGTAGACCTCCAAACAGTGTTGAGGGTGCTGTGTAATGAGGCGAATGTTTCGTTATCAATACCCCGCTGTAACCAAGGCAGAGACATACTGCTTTTTAACAGTTACTCAGGCGTGAGGTTCACCTGTTCTTGTCACAGACCTAGCTGAAGTCGTTGAGAGCTCCCCGATTGTCCTGCCACGACAGTCTTAGCTTGGTCTGTTTGCTTTTTGAAGTCCATGTTTGAAGGAAATCGCTCTAGCGGCACAGGCTTAGGTTCGAATTTCAACTCATTTTCTGCGAATACCCCTTCAAAGAGTTTTAAGGAGATATAGATAAGGGAGCCAACCAGTATTTCAGCATCTAGAGTTACCGTTCCAGTGGCGTGGTTTTTCTTCGAGTTAAGTCAGTGCTTAATTTTCCCCGTCCGCGTTTTTCGTTAACTGGATGAGTTATCTTTGAACTTTATTCTTCTAAAAAAATCCCGCTGATTGCAGATATAGCATTCTGTGCCTTACTGGCTTGACTGATCTTTGTACAAATCTCCAGTCACTTGTATCCTAAGTTCTTAGTGGTTAGGGCGCTGGCTTCCGAACCCAAAGACATTGCGTGTTCGATACCCGTGACCCAGCTGTGCAGCTGTGAATGGCTAGCTGACCCATGGGCCGGCGAGCGTGAACCAGTGAGGGGGAAGAGATTTGCATCTCCCTCATACACCTCCACTCACCTACTACGTAAAAAACATCGATTATGAGATAGTACTTGCTAAAGGTTTCATGTCACTGTTTCAGTGTTTTAGTAATATGACACTATGGGTATGCACTAGCAGAGATATAGCAATATCTGAGTCGGGAGAGTTTTATTAGAGTTTGGGAAAGGTCAAGATAGGATGCGATCCAGGACAGGACAGCTCACACTTGGCTGGGACAGGACAGGACAGGGTTAAAAATCAGTGCCAGTGACGACATTTTCTTCCGCTCACCATCCGTCCTGGCTGCGGTCCTGGCTGTATGATATAGGGAGGTCAAGCACAGGAGCTTATTAAATGCTTCTTTCAATTTTGATGTTAATCTCCTTTCGGGATCTATTTTAAAAACTGTCCTATTCAAACACCACGTGTCATTTTTGTTAAGACTCCAGGAGTATTCAGTAATATTCTTTATAAGGATTTTCTTGAGCAAATAGCAATGGAATGAATGAATGGAGCCAAAGACGGTGTGGCGTTCTACGTGGATATACAGTGTAAGTAAAGGAGTTATGAGCGTGTCAGTAATGAGTATTCTTGCTTCGCCAATCTGCATTTGAAAGATTCGATGTATAAAGGATATATAGGTCTACAGGTCTACAGGTCTACACATACACATACACGCTGAAAAAAGATTATGGGTGAGGAACTGCCCTCACATGGACAATATAATTAACACTTTCAGAATTTCATTAGCTTCATGAAGGCTGGTACAGCCAGTGAGAAGAGGACAGACCTTTTCTGGCTGAACAATCAAAGATGTCGCTGGTCTGGAGTGAGAAGGGGGACTTGGTCCCCGCTTCTGAACCTGACTGCTGCCTGATGAGAGAGTGGCGCCATACTAGCTGTAGGCGGCGCAGCTGCTGGTCAAACATAATCAAATCAAAAGTTCAGTGGTCGACAGTCGACTAAAGGAGGCAGAGCAGTGAGCCAGATAAATACTACCTTGAGTAGTGAATAAATAAGATAAATAAAGGTCCAAATACAGATGAAGTAGCATGGATATAAACCACTGGATTATCATCGTGCTAATTAAATTACCGACGTTTTCGGCTGCCGCTCCACACATCGGAGGTGGCAGTGAGTTTAATAAACAAGTGTTAAGTCAAGAGGCCGTGCAGAGTTATTAAGTGTGCGACTGTGAGCTTTCTGTGTCAGACGAGTTCGCTCACTAACACTGTCAGAATTGGCGCAATGCCTTTGAGCAACTAGTGTCACACTATTCTGAACTCAACAAGCTCAAGATAGACTTTAACCTGTAACCTTTTAAGTTAGACATTAACCTTTTGCTCTTTGGACAACCCTCACCTTCTAATGATAGCCAGTCTATTTATCTGCGCTACACAATTTTAGAGACTAACCAATTAAGATTATGCATGGTCTCGGGTTCCCAAAGTTGCTCTTTTTTAATTATAATAATACAGTATATTCACAGTATACACAGCTTCTAATACACATTGCTTCTATCAACACATATCAGTGACTTCAGAATGCAGAAAGTACACACACAGTGCAGTCAAGACCCCCACCCCACTCTTTCTCTCTCTTACTCTCCATCTCTCATGGTAAAGAAATTGTAACTTTGGTGACGCGATTTCGTGGTTTATCCTGTATTTTTATATGATCTCTTTATAAATTATCCTTTGAAATTAATAAATAACAAATGAGGACCGAGCGCTTTAAATTATCAAAGGATAACTCCAACAAGAAATACTGGCAGCGCTCAACATAACCGTATGCAGACGCATGTGACCAAGGGAGCTTACCGTACCCAAACACGTAACAAAGAGAGTGCCGAAAGAAAGGAACTTGGCAGATCCTACCGTACCCAAACACGTACGGTGGATCTGCCAAGTTCCTTTCTGCCAAGTTCCTTTCTTTCGGCCCTCTCGACCCTCGGTCACAGACGCATGTGACCAAGAGAGGGCCGAAAGAAAGGAACTTGGCAGATCCACCGTACGTGTTTGGGTACCGTAGGATCTGCCAAGTTCCTTTCTTTCGGCCCTCTCTTGGTCACATGCGTCTGCATACGGTTATGTTGAGCGCTGCCAGCACTTCTTGTTGGAGTTATCCTTTCAAATGGTTTGGTTCACAAATATTACCTGTATTATGACACCCGACACAATATGTTCTATTTTTCTCGAGTGCCACAGCATCTTTCTATTGTGTGGTCCCAGCTTTGTGAATAATGTACCTGTGATTCAGAAAATAAACTAAAAATAGTGTCACAGCCATCTGGTAGAGCGGCTGGCATAAAGAAGATCACAGCCGTGCACGTGCCCAGGGCAGGAGAGATCGACTCGAGACAACGACGACTAGAAGCGAACTGAGCAATAAACCAACTCTGACGCTGACAGGCAGTACCCTCCCCTGTTTTCCCTGCTATACAACAAACAAAGGCTATTGTTCTCTAGGTGGCGCTGGTGGGTGAAGGTTTTCTCCCGTAAATGGCCCTCCGCCTAATTATCTACCCGTGTCCTCTCTCCTCCCTCATTCGCTCTGTGTCATTCCTTCCTTCCTCTCTTTTATTCGTCCATCTATCCGTCCATCCATCCATTTCTCCCTCCCAACTTGTGCATGTGCATGTGTGTGTAAGAAAGAGACGGAGAGCGGGTGAATGGTGTGAATGTGTGTGTGTGTGTGTGGGTTTGTGTGTGTGGGTTTGTGTGTGTTTGAAAAAGAAAGAAGTGAAATATCCCTGGACAACTTTTACTTGTCCTACAAGGCTCCCCGACTGAATGTATTTGCCAGGTCCCGCAGCATAAAGCCTAGTCACACTGATAAGGCAAACACGCGCCTTCAACAGCTGCTTGTGCACGGTGATCTGAGAAAGACGTGCCAATCATCTTTTGATGTACGTGGGCTTTAGCGTGTCTTTAGCATTAGCTGTGTTCAGCAGAGGTGAGGCACTTTCCTTTTACCTACACGGACAGAAAAGTAAACATACTCTGTTGGCTGCCTGTGTCTGTGGTCGGCCAGGTGGCAGATTTATCAAAACCAGTGTAATGGCCATTGTAAACCCTTCAGAGATTTTTATCACTCTGACGTCATTGCACAAAATACGGCGCTCTCACCTGCTCCAGTCACCCGCCCTCGTGCGCACGGACGTCAGGGACCGGACTACATCAGCTCGCCTCCACCCAGCGTTAATTTCGGAGGCCGGAGTGGTGGCGGTCGTAGGCTTGTTACCTTTACTTGCTGTCGTTATTCTGGGGTGCTGACGGTGGTGGTTGGCCCTGGAAGTGCTGACCGTTCCTGCTACTGCACTAATTCTAAGAACTATATTCAAATCCTTATTCATCTGCTAACTTCATACTTGTGCCCTGAAAGAACTTCAGATAGCTTGTGCTATTACCGCGCGCTATGAGGAGTGATTTGACGTCACAGGTCAAAGAGCGTCTGTTGTCCGCCATCTTTTAAGTAAAGCGAGCGAAGGGACTAGAGAAAAACGAGTAGCAAGTTAGTGTCTTAACACGTGTAGTCATCTAGTGCAGTCCTCATCATCATGCCGGGTAACTACTGTTGTTTGAAAAATAGTGGGAACACTGGCGAGAAAGACAAAAAGTAGGAAGTTTTAAGCGGTCGTATTTTCCATTCCCGTTGTGAAAGACCGTGAAGAGCCAGTTGTTCATGAGGTGAGAGAAAGAAGACGACGAGAATAGACTAAATTAAACACATCTACAGAAAACAGTCACATTCCAGACAGCGCATAACATTTAACTAAACTGAAATTCAAGGAACACCAACATTTTGTTTTCCCATTGTTTTCTTGTTACTTAAATTTTGTCAATAATTTTGTCGTTGTTATTTTTACTGCTTCTGGAGCTTATGCAATGATTCAACGGCATCTTTCGAAAAATGAATTTCATAATCGTTTTAATTTTTCAGAACGTATCACTAATTTTATATCTAAAAGTAGTTTTTTGTGAAACTGTCTTGTTTCTTGGTTTGAGTCATCACAGTCTGATACTCTGTAGGAAGCCAAGCGTCAGTAGGCCACTACACTTTCACTATGAATCATAAAGTAGAGGATGGAGAGAAGAGAAGTCTTGGGATAACATTTTCTTTAAAGTAGAATATGATACATATTCGATATAACCAAACACATGAGTGGCATAACACGTCACGCAAGACTGTGACAGAATTGGGAATAAAACTTTGCTCCGCTAAACACACTCTGGTATGTTACATGCTGAGAGTCACGAGGTACGCAGCGACATCTTCCTGTGTTCTGTCACTGCTGCTGGTCAGACATTAGGCTTCGTTTATTATCTTGATGTCGCACACCTCCCGGGGTGACACAACGTACGTACTAGGGTCCACACCACATCACTGAACATCAACACGGTTTTGATGTCGGCCCCAGCAGGGAACTTAGTCAATTGTTTGTCAGGTTAGGGCTCTACACAGTGACCCTGTTATAATTATTGACCTTATTTCACATATCCTAATCTGGGCACAGACCATTAGAAAAAAAGTAACAGAGAAAAAAAAGCCAAAGTGAAACATTAAATGGAACCAAAGGGTCTGAGTTTTTCCTGATGCACGGATAAAAATCAGACATTATTTCCTTTGACTTTAATTCGTTGACTTTTTCTCGTTGACCTTTTCACCGTAACTTTATTTCCTTGACTTTTTTTTTAGTCTTGATTTTTTAACGCTGACCCCGAGAACACGGGACCTAGCAAACATGTTACTTGGCTGCAAAGAGTACTGGCTGTCTAACGGCGAAAAAAACCCCTACACACATCACAAACAAACCCTGCTACATAAAAGCAGTAGGCCTCCATACTTCGGAAGGTTTTTTTTTAATTCTTCTGAAGTGTATGTATGCAGAGATTCCAAGTACAACATACAGGAAAATGTCTGCAACACAGAATTGCTGGACAGGTATATTTTGTTGATATCGGTCTCCCACAGGTTCTTTGGAAAATCATAACGATCGATGCCGCCTATAACCGAAATCTTGTCGGCATCTCGATTCCTTGCTTCAGTCGAAAGTGAATCTAAATACTTTTTTTTGCACTTTTTTTAAGCAACCTTCCCATCCTTCGCCATTTTCTCTTTGTTCACTTTACTTGAAAGATGACGGCAGCTTTCGCTTTTGTCCGATGTGCGCGCGCATGTCGTCATTCCCCATAATAGTTCTCAAACGAAATGGTGAAATAGGTCACCTGGCCACAATCGACATCTGTGATTGGCTGAAATTCCACCAAAGTGGAGTTAGTTTCTCCTGGGCAGAATTAGTTTCTCCAGAACCCAGAATTGTTTATACACAGTAACCCCCCCCCCCCGCCTTTATGCACATTTAAATGGTAAGTTTTCCATTGCTTTTAATTTTTTTTAAATCTAGGGGATATTTTATGCTACTATACGTCATACTTCTAAAGGAAAGTCGTTTTTTTGCTTAATTAACTCTAAACGTCTGCATATTTGAGACTTGGTTATTTTTTCACACGTGATTGTAAGGCAGTTTACGAGCGCCAAACTGCAATTTTATTTTCCTGACTTTCGTCTTCACCTCTGTTTACCTAGCAGTTACAGTAAGGTGTTGAACCAAGAATAATACAGCTTGGCCATCCATGCATATTATGGCTTATATAGGTTTTATTGTCGTTACCCGGAATGTGCACCTAGGAACACCCGGATGTTATTATTACTAATTCCCACCCCTCTCCCCAACTACCACCGCCGAGACAAGAACACGCAGCCTGTTGTTACCCAGTCTATTTGGAGCTAGATAACTGAGGTATTCTCCTTCTGTCAACATAATCCGCTCGGCACGCAAGAGGTTAGGCAGAATTCTGCCCCAGACAGATACCCTGCGAGGGCTCTATAATAAATAATCTACATTTTCCTTTTGCCCATGTATGTGTAACGACCTACGTCAAGTGATATATGGCAAGTTTGTGTTGTGCGCTTATGTTTTGCTAACACCGGCTCAGATTTTCTAGCCTTGGTGCACAACTCGATATTCTGTAACAACGAAATGTTTAATTGTATGATAACAGATTTTTCATTTAAATTCAATTATAATTGCCAGTTAAAAGTAACTTTTTGGAGAAGGCTACCTACCAATTGTTTTCAATAGTAATGTGCAAAACAGTTGAAAATATTACTGTGTCAGTCCACTAGGGATAATTGTTAATATTGAAATGATATAAGAAAAAGATCAACCATAGGCTAATCAGAATAATTTACACACAAAAATATTCACAAGGAAGTAATTGCTACAACAGTTCCTGAAGCCCAAGCAGAGCCGATCATAGGTTCGAAGAAAACCCCGTTTACCGTTCAAAGTGATTCATAGACGGTCACTGATTACGGGACGAAACACGTCATCGCCTGAGAGCTAGATCAGAATGCGATTCAAGATACATTTCAAGATCGAGAAAGACGCTGTATAGTCTCAAGTTACTACAGACTAGACTGGGAAGGCAAACGCCAGCTCTCAGACAGGTGTGACAAGTAGGTACATAAAGCAATTTTGTATTGGCTCTTAAGATTTGAAGCTGCAAGACCGTACGTGGAAATATTTTGTAATTGCTCCACGGATCTTAATACAGAACAGTAATAGCGTCCTACGTCACAGCGGGTTTAAAACAGGTTTTCTTCGAGAAATCGAGGGTGTGGTGTTTTCTATTAATCCCCGGCACTGACAGAGTGGTGAAGTAATGACTTCTACCCCTGTTACAATTCTTATAACAGAGGGGTATTCACTGAATTGTTGTGCGGACCTCACAACGGATATTAATCACGCAAGTTCTTGAATACATCTGACTGTTTCTGTAAGAACGGTTCAGTGATCTTAATTACTTGAACCTAGCTTCACTGTACCTGCGTCGGGGAGGAGTTCTCTGATTCGCATATTTGATACAGAGTCTCAGGAAAAGATAGAGACTTCTGTCACTCAGTTCCCTTCCAATGTCGTTAATTTGATCTTATTGTAATAGCCTGAACTCTTTCAGTTATCATAGTCCTAAACTATGTGTATTAATCAAGATGTGTTGCTTTTTGTTCCTCTGTAATCCCTGCTACTGCTGTTGAAATAGAACATTAGGACTTAACAAACCTTGGTAAGCAATGCAGGCATATCTCAAATTTAAGATTCTAGGAGTACTTTTATTCTGCTTGGCATCCAAGATAACACACACACACACACACACACAGTGCTCTGGACCCGTTAATATGACTAGACTAGCAAAATGGTATATAAACACATACATATGGAGAAATACTAAACCAATGATTCAAGTTTTTATAAGAATTAAGTTTAAGTACAAAGTGGCAGATACCAACACGTAATAACCAGTAGTGTGAACAATTTTGACCTGATGCGGTTGCCCTATTTCAAACTGTTAGAGTAACTATATTGTGCTTCTATTCTCATTTTTTTGCATTCTCTTTCTTTATGTATTGTAAATTGTACTGTAAATTGTATTGTAAACTCTGTGTACCTGAAATTTAAAACAAATTAAAAAAGAACTTAAGGACTAAAATCTCTGTCTCTCTTGTCACGACTCTCTCTCTCTCTCTCTCTCGCGTCAGAAAGCTAAAACTCAAACAAGTGCAGCAGACACACAAACCTACACGAAGCAGCACCCCTCCCTTTCCATCCAACACACGCTCACTCACACTGAGACAATGCATTCACACAAATGCAGTTCTTCAGAAAGAAATAATGTCCCGAAGGCACAATTATTTCTGCGAAAGTTTTAAGTATCTCTCTCAACATCTAAGGATTTTCTTTTGGGAAGAAAGGCAGGCACTGGTGTAAAGACAAATTGCGATCAGTGCCTGAGGACAGCAACGAAATGTGGATGACAGCTTACAATCACTGAAACCATCTCTACGTAAATCTGATGCGGGCATGTCTTTACACGATACAAAAATCACCTGTTTTAAATAAGGTGGCTTACCACTCAGTCGGTCGGTCGGTCGGTCGGTCAGTCAGTCTATCTTTCTTTCTTTCTGCCTTGTCGCTTGTTCTCTTTCTTTCTCTTTTCTTCACTTGTAATTCTCTCTTTCCTGCTCGCTTTTTCTCACTCCCTTTCTCTCTCTCTCTCTCTATCATCTTATGTCGTTCTCTGTTTCTTTCTCTCTGTCTACATTTTCTCTCCCTGTTTTACTTCCTCCCTTCTTCATTTGTATGTTTACTTGCATCGTTTCTTTCTCTTCTTTTCTTATTCCCTGCCCTGCAGGTCACAGGTCCTGGAGATTTATGGTCCGTTCTGAGTCACACAACTCCATTACGAATCTTATCGCAGATGTTATTGCTTTGTTGCCCTTGACATTTATGGGTGGTCAGGACGAATAAACCGATCTTTTATTAAAAACTTTTCCCCCGAGGATTAAACAATAAATTGCAGACTTGTTCAGAGGCAGAAGGTATTTCCTTCATCTCCTTCTTTAAATTTATTTCTGCAGCATTTTTCTCTTTCTTTCCAGAACTGTTGGTATATCTCCCCATCCATTTGTCTGTTAGTCTGTGCATGTCACATCCACCAAACAAATGATCTTGAAAACTGTATGTCCCTCTCCCTCCTCCCCCCCTCCCGTCAGGCCCCTCAACTGTTCTGCTTGCTCCATTTGGCTGCTACACCGGAACGCTCCTAATGTTTGCTGTCCCTCCATTTTCCCTCCTAATCTTTCACTTGTTTTTATTATACAGTTTTACACCCAGTGTGTGCAAGCGTGCGTGCGTGGGTGCGTTCGTGCGTGTGTGCAAGTGAGTGAGTGGAAGAGAGAGATAGTGAATGGGTGAGTGAGAGAAGAGAGAAAAGAGAAAGAGATAGGAGACTGTAGAGGATCTGTGTTTATGAACTCGGAGCAACTTGTTTCTAACATACTGTGAGTCAGCACGCCACGAAAATGACCACCATATAGTACATGACCATATAGTACAAGACTATATAGTACAAGACCATATAGTACAAGACCATATAGTACACGACCATACAGTACACGATCATATAGTACAAGGCCATATAGTACGAGGCAGTACAGTACACGACCATATAGTACAAAATGATATAGTACAAGACCATATAGTGCACGACCACATAGTACACGGCAGTATAGTACAAGGTCATATAGTACACGACAGTATAGTACACGACCACATGGTACAAGACCACATGGTACAAGACCAATAGTACAATATCATATAGTACATTACTAAGTAGTACACGACAGTATAGTACAAGGCCATAAAGTACGAGACCATATAGTACACGATTATATAGTACATGACAGTATAGTAGAAGACCATACAGTACACGGGCATATAGTACACGAGAGTATAGTACACGACCGTATAGTACACGACCGTATAGTACACGACAGTATAGTACACGACCGTATAGTACACGACCGTATAGTACACAACAGTATAGTGCAGGACTATATAGTACAAGACCATATAGTACACGATCATACAATACACGACAGTATAGTATACGACCATATAGTACACGACCATACAGCACACAACAGTATAGTACATGACCATATAGTACAAGACCATATAGTACATGATCATACAGTACACGACAGTATAGTACACTACCATATATGGTACACGACCATATAGTAAACGACCATACAATACACGACAGTATAGTACACGACCATATAGTACACGAACATATAGCACACGACCATATAGTACAAGATCATATAGTACATTACTAAATAGTACACGACCATATAGTACAAGGCCATAAAGTACGAGACCATTTATAGTACAAGACCATATAGTACACGACCATACAATACACGACAATATAGCACAGGACCGTACAGTACACGACCATATAGTACACGACCGTATAGTACTCGACCGTATAGTACACGGCCATATAGTACAAGGCCATAAAGTACGAGACCATACAGTACACGACAGTATAGCACACGACCATATAGTACAAGACCATATAGTACACGACCATACAGTACACGACAGTATAGTACAAGACCATATAGTACACGACCATATAGTACAAGACTATATAGTACAAGCCATATAGTACAAGACCATATAGTACAAGACCATATAGTACCGTCATCGTCATTTCTTACTAGATGTAGGTGAAGTCACACAGAGAGAGAAAGAGAAACAGATGCAAGGAGGGAAGGGACAGGCAACTAGACAGAAATAAATGTGGTCGAAAACAACTCTTGAAGTGGCCTGTTATGCACACGGACACTTTTATTCGTGGCTGTTGATTTATTACGAATCCTCCTGGTTACTTTACTTTTTTGTTGTTATCGCTCGAAAAAAGCTTAGGAAATAGCACGCACAGATGTTCGGAGCTCGAAATCGCGTTAATACACAGAGATAAGACACCTGGGCGGCGATCACGGCTTTGAGTTCGTGTTGCTGACCCATAACACACAACTTTCGATGTAATACTCGTCAGACCGGCAATAGGGATTGGCTAGTTTTATGAATTGATCTCTCTCTGATCTCGCAACAAACCAGGACCATAGCATGGACAAGGAGGATCGTTAACAGCTCACTCACAACTAGTCTTTGAGTCCGCGTGTTGGTCAGACACGCTGCAGCATCAGAAGCAATGTGTCTAAGCGAAACGTCGTGCATCGTGTTTAAAACTAATGTATTATTCGACAATTACATCTTCATCTTTTCTTCTTCATATATCACTCTATTCCTGCTCTGCGTGCATCTTAAAAGTAATCATATATCTGGATTTTAAATCAACGACGTGCTTGCTGTTGTCCATGGCTGCATCTATCAGTAACACTGCAGCCAAAATGCACATCCATCAAAAATATTTTCTTACACTTCGCATCCTTATGTTTACAAACCGTGAAATATTTTGTGCACATCATGTATTTATTGTGTCCACACGTAAGGTGGTACCTCCATTAACGACACCAATCTTTTCCAGCGTGGCTGTCGTTATTCAAATCCCAAATTAATCAAAGCACGAATTCTCATGGGTTACTTCAGGAAATCGCTTAATTCGTTCTGTGTCTAGGAAGCCGCCATTCATTTTGGGTGCGGAAAGTTAAAAAAACCGTGAAAAGTCAGCCCATACCATGCAGCAACAGCAGGCTTGTTAAATAAGTAGGTCGTTGACGAGGGGGATCGTAAATTGAGGTGCCGGTATATCAATAAGTGTTGTTTGTAACTTCTTGAACAATATCGTTTTCTTACATTTAGTATACAATACTTAACTCTGCAGCAAAAGGCTAGGCATTTTTATTAAATGTTTTATCCAGTGGGTGTAAAAAGAATTTATTTAAAGATACTGATAATGTAACTTGCTTGGTCTCACCACACACCCGACACACACACACACACACTGTCTCTCTTTCTCTCTCTCTCTCTCACAAACACACACACTGCAGTTGTTTTAGTCTCCTTGTTTGGAAACAATGACAACGTAATGTGTGTGGGGAGGGGGTGGAGGGGAAGGGTGTAACAGGTTCATGTGTTCACGCTTTCACTCACTCACTCAGTCCTTGCACGCACCTTCATTATTCCTCTCGTGGTAACAAAAATAACACTACACATAACTTATAAATGAACTTATTCATTCC
The DNA here is from genome assembly GCA_004794575.1 of Lanistes nyassanus. Taxonomy (NCBI): domain Eukaryota; kingdom Metazoa; phylum Mollusca; class Gastropoda; order Architaenioglossa; family Ampullariidae; genus Lanistes; species Lanistes nyassanus. The sequence continues at coordinate 74,606 of SMGT01004186.1, read as the reverse complement.
CAAATAAAATTATAGAAAGGTAGGAGAAAGGCAAGAATAACATAGGGGATGAATCGAAAATAAAATATCAGGCTTCACTTTCTGTCAGTCAACAGCCAGTCCCAGCTCAGTCGCCCACACGCCCTTCAGTCACGCGGCCATTCGTGCCGCCCCTCCGCCCTCTGTTCACCATGGGCACTTTTCTCTCTACGGACACATCGCTCATTGCCGGCGAGCTGATCGCCCAGAGGACAAGGGTGGGGTGAGTTTCCGCTCACCGTCTGTGACCGGAGGGGGAGAGGGTAGGAGTGGGGGCTTCTTTGTCGGCGAAATGCTCACTCCATAAGATTCTATACTTCAATATTCTAAGCCCACACGTTTCACCCTTTTGTGCCATACAATGTTATCTTTTCCGGTTTTTTGATATCAAGAATCTTTTTTCCTATCGAATATTTTTCCACAAATGTAGAGCACACACAGCAGTTCTGAACGCCTCTAGGATGGCGTCCAGGTCTATCACGCTTGCTTGCTTGCCATCCTGCTGTGTACAGCTCAAGTCGCTGGCCAACCTTTCCAGCTTTCCTTTTCCCTACGGTACAGATCGCCTCGGTGGTCTAAAGTTAAGGCGTCCGCTTCCGAGGCTGCAGGTCGGTGGTTCACACCCCGGCCGAGTTAAAAATTGGCAATCCAGTAGCCGCCCTGCCAGACGCCTGGCACTACAGTGAGCGGTAGTGTTTGGCCCGGTGTCAGTATAATGTGACTGGGTGGCCCGGTGTCAGTATAATGTGACTGGGTGGCCCGGTGTCAGTGTAATATGTGACTGGGTGGCCCGGTGTCAGTGTAATGTGACTGGGTAGCCCGGTGTCAGTGTGAGGTGACTGGGTAGCCCGGTGTCAGTGTAATATGTGACTGGGTAGCCCGGTGTCAGTGTAATGTGACTGGGTAGCCCGGTGTCAGTGTAATATGTGACTGGGTGGCCCGGTGTCAGTATAATGTGACTGGGTAGCCCGGTGTCAGTGTAATGTTACTGGGTAGCCCGGTGTCAGTGTAATGTGACTGGGTAGCCCGGTGTCAGTGTGAGGTGACTGGGTAGCCCGGTGTCAGTGTAATATGTGACTGGGTAGCCCGGTGTCAGTGTAATGTGACTGGGTGGCCCGGTGTCAGTATAATGTGACTGGATGGCCCGGTGTCAGTGTAATGTGACTGGGTGGCCCGGTGTCAGTATAATGTGACTGGGTGGCCCGGTGTCAGTATAATGTGACTGGGTAGCCCGGTGTCAGTGTAATATGTGACTGGGTAGCCCGGTGTCAGTGTAATATGTGACTGGGTGGCCCGGTGTCAGTGTAATGTGACTGGGTGGCCCGGTGTCAGTATAATGTGACTGGGTGGCCCGGTGTCAGTATAATGTGACTGGGTGGCCCGGTGTCAGTATAGTGTGACTGGGTGGGACTGAAACCTGTGTTGCGGCAGCACGTCTTAGCAACACCGTCATTAGTTTGGGGCGGGACGTTAAGCACCGAACACCCACCCCCACCCTCCCCACGGTACGAAAGGGCAGCAGGGGGGCATTGTACCGAACGGGCATTCCGCACTGGCCCCTAGCCCCTGTCGCTTTCGACATTTATGGCTGGAGCTGGTCAGGTCTTAGCAACCGAACTTTATCAGAACTTATTCCAGCTGATGAAATGACACACTATTGACATGTTCAGAGGGTGAAGGCATTCCCCCCCATCCCTTTCTTTATTTCTTCACATTAAAAAAACTGTTAATCTATCTCCCCATCAACTTGTGTTCGTTTCTGTATGTTATGTGTCTGCCACACCTTTTGTTTGAAACTGTTCATACACGCTCCTATCCGCTACATCTGCTTGTTTCCCTCCTTGTCAAACGTCTCACTGTCAGCGTTGGCTGCCATCTCGTTGTCTTATGAAATGTTTGTTTTGATTTTACACTCAGAGTCTGTAGCTCTAATATTCGCCCTCCTTCTTTCTCTATGTCCTTTGTGCGTGCACGTGTGTGAGTTAGCGAGCGAAACATGAAATCTGGACACAATGTTCTGGCACGCATCACATGGAAAATATGAATAACATTGCTAAGCCTCATTACCTGTTAAATATAGTCTTACAGAAGGAAAGACACGAAGTAGACAGACAGACAGACAGACAGACAGACAGACAGACAGACAGACAGACAGACAGACAGACAGACAGACAGACAGACAGACAGACAGACAGACAGACAGACAGACTGTCACGTTACGGATGGTTTTCTGCAGCGCTATAGTTCCTGTATTGTTCATTGTATTCTTTTAAAGATCGTCTCACTTCCTTTCATTCATTGAATTGATAGTAAGCTTCCTTTCATTCATTGAAGGATTAACACGTTAGTGACGCATAAAACTGTGTCGTCATGGAAGGAAAGACGTCATGCGTTCTCTCATAGAAACGCGTAGATATCAGCTTGGAGAACCAATGAGAAAATGTGAATTATGTT
>SMGT01004186.1:48687-65863 GCA_004794575.1 Lanistes nyassanus | reverse complement strand
GGGGGGGGGGGGNNNNGGGGGGTGTTTAGCTGGTTTACCGCAGTTATGTCGGGTGTTATTTTATCATTGTTTTCTCTGTCAATACGAGTACATTGTGTCCAATAACCAGAGGAAATTTGTAAGAAAGACAAAAGAAAGGATGTAGGGATGAGGATCGAAGAAAGGAAGGAAAGAAAGAAGCAAAACTAAAAAATGAAGAAAGAAAGAACCAAGAAAAAATTAAGAGCAAGAAAGAAAGAACAAACAAACAAAACCAAACAAGTAAACAAGCTAGAAAGATAGAAAGGTGCACAAAACAGAGAAGAAAGAGAGAAAGAAAGAAAAAGACAGACAGAGAGACAGAACGTGCATTTACATGCAAGCGGCCTGCGTAGTAAATTAAGCGTCGTTGAGCTGGGTGGTGGTGGACTAGCATTAAATTACCCCAGACAGGGTCGCACACCTAAAAAGTGAACATTCACGCTTCATTAACAGCCAAAACGCCTGAAGATTTTGTCAGGCTCGTCACGTGTACTCTAAACGTGACAACGCAAGTGTAGTTTATTCGTTATCTCGGGAACAGTAAGATCAGTACATTCAGGTTTCACAATGGCCTTCTTCTGTCTGTTGAATTAACAGCATATAGAAGTCATTGTAAAATAGTGAGGAAGAAGTTTTTTTAATAATGTTTTGTTGTCCTCAGTCATAATTAAATTTTAATCGCATGTGAATTATCCATCTAGAATTTATTCTTTCCATTAGCTCCGGAAAGAAACTTTGTTTTCTTTCCGGATAAGGTGACTAAGTGCTTTGTTGACTTGTTTGGTAGGATTCAAGAGTTTATTTTTTAACATTGAGTTTTATTACTGATAAGTAATAAAAAAATTCAAACAAATCATTTGACAGTTACTACACTGACACATAAATATATATATATAAGCCAGTAATCAACATGGAATCCTGTTGCTATCCCGTGGAGTTCGCTTGTCACGGCAAAGACTAACGATTTCAATTGATGGACCTTAAACGAGTGTAGTTTAAACACACTGTACGCTCTATTAATAATCTACTTTATACATTTATTATACTAATAAAGATTGCATTGAAGTTACTTCACTAGACCATGACATCACACCAAATAATATCAAATCTCAGATAACTCTTGGTTTATCAGTTCATGCGCACAATTTTTCTGAGTACCTCTGAGACCTCTTGACCATCATGTAGGAGACGAACAAATCTTCAAAACGTTTGGAATGATAGCAGTAAGAACACAATATGTTCCTATAAAAGATGAATACTATTTAAACTAAACCACAAGCAACCACGTTTGAAATCTCTTTACTTCTAGACAAGCAGATGTTACAACGGCATAGGCACATGCGTGCGCGCGCACACACACACACGTAGACAGACATTATAAGGTCCTATCATAATGCATACATCGCCATGATTCACCACTCACTGCCTGAAACTTCATCACTACAGAAGGACCCTTTCGTATAGAACTGGAGTACCCGAGCCAATCTCTGTATAATCAGCAAAATAATAACAAAAATAATTTTAAAAAACTGCCCTACGAAAACCCTCGGCTGATAAGAACGGAGAAATTTCTTCTTTATAACACTCTCCGAGAAATGGAATGAAATCGGAAATGACCGCAATATCTTTGTCGAAAGCTGACATGTCTTGCTGATCTCTGTAACGTTTCCGGACACCGTCCCTCCCTTTCATGCACCCTAGCTCATCCAGTCGTACAGACGACCAACTAGGAGTGCACGTCTCAAACTTTATTCGTTGAGTATAACCTGTTGCAGGTGGTGGCTGGCTTACCATGCAATCTGTTCTCTCGTCTAGTGGCTATCATTGGACCTCTTCTCTCTATTGTCTACCCCTATTGGTGACAGACGGGAGCCTGCCCTTCTACTACTCTCTAACTTTTCCTGGCCGCTAAAGGCAGTGGCTTCTTCCAGCCTGATGTTCCGTTGTGCAGCTGCAGCGGAGGTGCACGAAGAAGGCAGCCCTGTGGCTCACCTTCCACTGTGCCCCTCAGTCTTCTACGTGCTACATCCTGCCTTGGCCCTTCATGGTCAAAACTTTCCAAGTTTCATGGGCAAGCAAGCAAAGCCCCAAGGGCTGGGCGTAAGCCCGATCAAGCTTCTCCCCTCTTTTCGGTCTGTGTTTTCCTCCCTCCTTTTTCCTCCTCCAGACTCCTAGTTCCCCTTTTTATTTCTCCCTAATGCAGCGCCCTCTACATCATGTGATCTCCCCCCCTCACGTGCCCCTACCCTCGCAGGCAGCATCATGTGGGTATCCAACTTATGACCTGTTGACAGGCTAGTTCCAATGTTTGGGTTTCCCGAGTTCCCGAGTTCACCGACCGCTTGTTGCTGATGCAGCCGTGCTTGGCTGACATCTTGCTGTCACCCTAATGAGACTATCGTCAATGACACCTGGGCGGGGAAGGTTGGTTAACCCACAGTCACCCACAGGTTTATTAACTAAGTAAACACTGCTGGTCTAACACGCGCCAGCTCTCATTTTGTTATGTTCAGCTCAAACAGTCTTCAGTGGGGCATCATACAAGACCTCGACAGATAGGAGATGAATACGAAGAGAGATTCACTTATATCCGGTAGATGGAAGGAGGGAATGGCAGAGCAAAACAACCCAAGATGGACCGACAAACAGACTGATTGGGAGCGTTACAGGGAGACGAAAGATCCGTTGTAATTCAAATTTTACTGTCACAGGTCTGGACTTTCAAACAGAAATTCTATTAAAACTGTAATAATTTTCCAAAGTGTCTTAAAAATCCTCCGTTTTCGTTCTTGTTCTTCTTCCAAGAAAGCTTTTATTTTTACTGTAAGACATCTTACGTCTTTCCCAATCCCACCGTCTTGATCCCGGGAGATGCAGGAGGCAAGCGAACGCTCTAGCGGGATATAGTGTCAGCGCGCGCCGCTCTTTTTATGGACATGGCGCCGTCAGGCACATATGGTTCTCGTTAGCTCCTGCCTAGCCCCTGTCCTCTAATGCAATTGCCATTTTCCTATTTTTTGGCCGAAACATAATTCCCTTTGAAGCGTCGCAGATCCTCGTGATGTTGCTTGTCACCCATCCCTTCAGCGAACTTTGGGGACAAAAAGATGTCTGAAAGCAGGCCAAAGCCGCTGTGTGGCTAAAGCTGGTACGGAACGTGTCGGCGGGGCTACAGCTGACTAGATACGTCCTCTTTTAGTCTTGGACAGGGCGGATTTCGCTGAAAGAATTCTGCTCTTTTTTGCGTGAAATCGCGTGTGCCTGTGTGTGCGAACATTTGAAGTGGAGTGGAAAGTAGACTAGAGAGCTAGTATCTGACACTTACCCGTTTATCATCTTTAATACGACGACTTTCTTCAAAAATCTACAACAATACAAATAACATCTCGATAGAATCTTAATTTATAGTCAGTAATCCACTACTGTTATTTACGGGCTGGAGAAAAAAACCATTACTTTCTTTAGCATTGAAACCACAGCTTGCACACGCACGCACGCACGCACGCACGCACGCACGCACGCTCGCAGGCACCTATACAGAAAATTCCTTCAGCTTTATTGTCATTCAAACGTTATTTTTGAAATCGAAATTGCAGTGAACGAAAAACGTTGTTCACTTCACAGTCTTTACAAATAAGAATGAAAAAATACTTGATTTCGCTGGTTCTTGAGTCCAGGACCTTCCGCGTGTTGGGCGGATGTAATAACCACTATAAAGACAACGCAAACAGCTGGCACCCTGCATAACTTCTAGGCTTGAAATTAAGAAAATATCTTCTATTCTTTTTCTCCTAAACTTCTAAGTATTTTGAAGTTCATAACTGATACAAGTGCGCGCGAACCTGCCTATTAACAAAAGTAAATTTTAAGCATTGGTTCTACAGACAATTATCGTGGGAGATCATCTTGCTTTTTCAAACCATCGCAGGAAATGGATTAGAAAGAAAAGAGTAGTCCCCCTTTAACAGCCGAGTCTGCTCCATTTCTCTCTCACCGCCTTATATGTGTTTTGGCGTTTGTGTCTGTGTGTGTGTTTATGTGTATCTGTGCGTGTGGGTTCCCCCGCACGTGTGTTACACCTTAGACCAAGGGGATATAAAGGGACGTGGTGGTGGCGTGTGTGTTGATGGGGGGTTGGCTGGGTGGGTGGGGGTGGCGTGACACGAAATTACTCTGGATCCTCCTTGCATTCGCGACAATCGGACCGAGTTTAAAGTTACCATGCAAGTGTTTTTTTCTTATTTTAGATCACATGCTGTGACCACTGAAGATATTGTTGTAAATATTGCTTGCTTTAAAACCCGTTCGCTGACGTTGTAAGCCTGCAGGACTTACAGCAAGTAGTTTCAGATATCATCGCCTAAAAAAACACACAGCGGACAGGCAGTTCCATCCATTACGGTCTGTGTCTGTGTCTAAGCTCGCCTGGCCAAGCAAGCCAGGCGATTTGCGCATATTTTTGCTATACTTCCTACATAGGCACGCGCGTGTTCGTGAACAAAGAGATCTCAAGGGCGCTAACTACTCAGGAAAGAGTCTGCATCTGTTGTCACATGACCTTTACATCACTGGAGTATTGCTACAGACAATTATCACATGAACTGTATATCGATGGAGTATTACCATAAACTGTAGTCACATGACCTGTACATCTACTGAGTATTGCTACAGACTGTTGTCACGTGACCTGTACATATATGGACTATAATTACTAGAGATGGATTGTCGTGATGTAGGCGTTGTTGCTGATTCAACGTGAAACTAATTGTGCAAAAATTTGCATTCGAAGTGAACAAGTGATGAGATTAACTGTTGCGTTCCAAGAATAGTTACATTCAACTTTATAAGAGCGCTTGTTGACCCACATAATAAATAATGTACCTCTTTCTTAGAAACGTTTAGCGAGAGAGCGAGAGAGAGAGAAAGCGAGAGAGAGCACACGACTATATGTCTGTGGCAAGTGAAACGCTAACACAGACATATAGCCCGGGTAAAGGCAAGTCTATTTACAGTTTGGGAACTTGTAGCTAATGCATGCAAATAAACACGGGAGTAGTGTTCAATCAATGCCAGTCATGTGCAGGCAAGATCGAGGTTGTGAGCGGAATTGCCATCAGCTTCTTGGCACAGTTCCCACAACTTTTAGTTTTGTCTGGTAAATGAAGTGGGGTGGGGTGGGTGAATCAATGGAGAGAAGTACTAATAAAGCTTTCCGGATCATCAAGACAAATTTATGTCAAGGCATAATTATGTTAGACCGACGAAAGATTCGGGCTGCCAAACAGCATACTAAAAGAGCAATGGCATTAACGCTGAAAAAAATTCTTTTTCTCTCTTCACATTAGAATTTTCAGGCGGTGCTAAGGGAACAGAAAAACCACCAATACGAAATAATTAAAGAAGGAAATCTGTGATTTCCCAGCTTCTCTCAGGCCATTTTAAGAACACTGGGTAGATTCTAAATACCAGAGTGTATTCTCGGACGATGGCAAACACTGGGTAAATACCAGAGTGTATTCTCAGACGATGGCAAACATTGGGTAAATACCAGAGTGTATTCTCAGACGATGGCAAACATTGGGTAAATACCAGAGTGTATTCTCGGACGATGGAAAACATTGGGTAAATACCAGAGTGTATTCTCGGACGATGGCAAACATTGGGTAAATACCAGAGTGTATTCTCAGACGATAGAAATCATTTTCAAGTCTTGATTATAAACAGCGTATTTTATGTAGCAAGCAACATTTTTTTTATATTTTTCTTAGAAAAGCTAACAGCCATGTGGACACTACGTTTCATAATTTCTGGAATTTAATAGCTGGGAACATTTTGTGGTGTTCTGCACAGAGCAGTTGTTAATACGTCAATGCCACACATTTGAAATACATGCAAAGAGCGGAGAGATCTCGATCAGCGCTTACAGAAAAGAAGTAAAACACAACAAACTCACCTTGGCAAAAATGTCTGATAATCAACGAAACCACAGCCATGTAATTCCACAACTGAAATTTCATTCTGTCTCCGTCTTAAGACATCCACGCACGTTTTGCAAATGAGATCTTTCTTATAGTTCGCCGGACTCACACTAGTCTCTCGGGATCAAAATTCTGCTTGCAGCGCACTGGAAGCTGATGGACGAAATTTTATACTTTAACCAATCGCCGTCAAATGAGATTCTGGACTCGGGCGAGAGAATAAAAGAAAATAAAACCTCAGCCCAGTACGTTTGCTGGGATATAACCGCTGTCCTGTTTGTCTTTCACAAAATCGAGGAAAGGGGATTTCCTCTTTGTGATAACATTATTGACCGATAATGACCTCAGTTGTCGTCACTCGCGGGTAGTTCTCACTGTTTGTCTTTCGTAACGAACAGCAGGCGTCATGCTGTCCAAACTCTGCTTTGTGCTTGAATATTACCACTCTCGCTCTCTGGCCAGGTTTCGCTCAGGATTTTGAAATCAGCGTGGCAGCTTTTATCGGCTTCGTCCTCTCCTTTCGGCTGCGTAGTTACGTTTGATGCATGCGTCTAGCAGGGTGACGTATTGAAACCATCTCTCTTCCTTAAATCTGCTTGACGTATAGACGCACTTAACCAGCGAAATGATGAATTTATTGATGTAGACGCCACAGACTGGCACAATAAATATCCTCGAAACAGAAGAAAAGAAGTCAAATCTTGCTCAGAAAGAAAGTTCAACACGAGACTAACTTTTCTGCAGTTCCAAAATATAGATGGATCCTTGTTAACTGCGTCCAGAATAAAAATTGTTCTCTTCGTATTTATGTTTGTTCACTTGTTTCTTCGCATACTTCGATTCCAACACGGAGCGAGATGTCCCCTTAAGCCTTGTGCAATACTGATTTGTCGAACTTTCCAAAAGGACGCTTCACCGTCTTTTTCGCCCAGGACGACAAGGGCAGATCACTATATATGGAGTTCTTTCCCCCTGCTCCCGCTCGCTTCCTGTCGATGATGCGCACGCGGTCCGAGTCAATTTCTTCGTTTTGCTAACCTCGGCATTACTGTTCTTACAACGCTCGTTGCGTCGACTCACGTGACGTCGCGCGCCCGCTCTCGCGTGACGCTTTCTCACTGGGAGCATGCGCACTCACGTTAGGTGGATGCCGCGTTCTCCTGACCGAACTTTGCTAGTTTCGTAACGTGCTTTCTGCTTGTTTGGCGCTTGTTTTGTTCCCGTTTCAAAACATATCAGCATGTCTTTCTCTTCTTTTTTTGAAAAAATGAGCAGCAGTCTTGTCTTTAGTCTGTCTTCTGTAGCCAAAGATTAAATGTTGGCGAGGGACAGTAGAAAATGAATGGTGGTGGTGGTGGTGGTGGTGGTGGTGGTGGTGGTGGTGGTGGTGGTGAAAAAAGACGATGATCAAACATTTTCACATTCGAAATATTTAAAACTTATAAACATTTCTACACAAAGAAAAAGATATGACTGGCGAGGACGCTCGTATAATTGCGTTCATGCACTCACCCACGCACACCCTCAAACTGTCTCTCTCTCTACTTTACTTGTTTAGTTTAACTCGGAATGTTTCCAGTCCCATGTCCCAGTCGTCCTGGCGACTGAGGATTTCGATCGATGAAGGAAACTTTCAGGTTCTGCTAAATCATACCGTCTAACTGGGTTTGCCGCGAAGCTTGGGTCTGCAGAACAAGCGTACGTGCCGACATCAGGGGGGAATAGCACAAGGTTAAACTTAAAAAAAGTCCTTCTGTGCCAAAGTACAGACGGTTGCGTTTTAGAGATGTGGAGCTGGTGAGGAATCAAAATGAGTTCTGCTTCCTGAAAGAACCCTAATAGGTTTTGTAGAAATTTCTTGCGAACTTTCACCTTTGACCTTTTGGAACGTCTTTGCTAAACGTCCTGGATAAATTACACAAAGGAGCATGAACGCGCTGGTTTTTAATGAAATATGCAATTGCTAACGTATTTAGTTCCGTCATGTGTTATTTGCCTGCCTTTTTCAGTCCATGTGTCAAACCTCATTTCCCTTCTGATCTTACAACACTGGTCCAGAAGTCAGAAAAGCAGAGAAATAATTATGTAATGAAATGAAGTCGGCGTGCAGTCGCCGTTACAGATTCGCCGCCATCGGTTGATTTAATTTGAAATATTTTGATTCAGGACTCAGGTGGGTTTTTTTTCGAATTGCAGTTCTTTGCACGAAGATATCTTTAATGGAGTCAGTGCTGACAAACGAAGCTAGCTGCAGTTCCAGGCAGAGCCAAGCATCCAAACAAGAGCCAATCATAGATGGAGTCATGAGGTCAGAGTGGCCAGCTCAAGGTGAAGGTCACTGGTCACTGCGAGATTTGCTTGTTGTCATTGATTGTGGTTCGTCGTCCGTTTAGGGTGATAAGTTAAGAGTTAGGGCTGGTTACATGGACAGGAACAAAGCCCTGCAGTGCTGAGAAGTCAACTCTGACGATTTAAACGCATGCTTTCCAATAATTTGCTCTTTATAACAGTCGTTCTGCTGCTGCAAACCCCCTGTCTCGTTATCTCCCACAAGCATCGATTGTACATATCAAGTCACAAGGGAGGCGACTCGGGCATGCTTGACCATGCCCGTGTGCACTGAAGACATAACGCAGCTGTTCAAGCGTTTATCTTTATGGAAATTCGAGTAAAAGATAAGACACCCTAGGAATACAATTCGCGAAAAAAGATTTGCAAACCCGCAGAACAGCCTGGACAGTAAACACCCTAGTTACATGTGTCTGGTCATTTCACTGGCACATTTCCAGCCAGCTTCTAACCCCCCCCCCCCCCCCCACCAACCTTTACCGACTTTCTTGTTTTGCTGACCCGACAGAAAGCAGCGGTAGTTCGATTACATACTCTAAAACACAGTCTTACTGCAAAACTGTTTTGGAAAACACTTCAAGATTGACTTGAACAATGAACAATGTCTACTAAAAGAGCAGAGAAGAACTACTGTGAATTGCATTGGTCATTTCACGTTAACGATTTCTGTGTAGTCGAAATATTTGAGAGGGCTGGTTACATGGACAGGAACAAAGCCCTGCAGACATACTTTGAATCTGACCGGCTGACTGTTGGGTCATAATTATTTAAAGATTGAAGATGTGATAAACTCTGATTGAACCTGTTTTTGTGCCACGTGAATCGCTGAAGATTGATCTCGTAATAGTCACTTCTTGCTCTCGCTTGTCTAGATCTTTCCCCCTAACAAGGTTGGTTTGGAACCTTCCTCATTGTGGCACTAAAATACAAATGTTTGGTTCAATGGTCTTTTCTGTGGAAGACTAGTAGAACTGTTGAACTTTGGTGGGTGGGTGAGGGCTGTACTACGCTAGACGTTCTACCCTTATTGTTTTCATTGTGAGAGTGAGATAACTCGCGTTGACTGTGTTTGTATGAGTGAGTGTTTCGAGAGTCTGTTCACTAGATCCACACACTAATTAGACAGACACCATCACATCTGGTTATAATCTCTTGTTCTGTTACCCTGCCGGCGAACGTCGAGCTCCTTTCAATGAATTTTTCAAGCCTGATTGTAAAGAAACTAACACTTTTATTGATACAGATTCGTTTTGCTCTCTATTTGAAGAAAATTATCAGTAAGACAGAATTGTGGTTCCACTTAATGGTATTTAGTCACAAATCTTTCTGTAGTCACCCAGTATCGGCTATATAATTTCTTCAGTATCTTGTTAAAATAGTTTTTGCTTGAATATATATATAGAGAGAGGAGCTTTTCTTCAAAGGAATTTCTTATCCTTTTGTCCTGGGGGTGACTGTGAAGTTTATCTGTGGGACAGGCGGCACGAGATACCATGTAGGGATTTATCGGCTGGGATAGAGAGTATTGTTTCTATCGCAGCGGGTAGGTCTCTGGTGGGCCTTTCAACAAAGTGACCACAACGTGGACGACATGAAGTTTAACTCTAGATCACGCTATCCTTCACAATGTTTTTCGGGAATTTTTACGATTTCTTGTGTGTGGGTGGGGGACAGAGTACTGGGGAGGGGCTCAGTTCTCGATCTGCACAGTTTTTTTCCAGAGATAACTGCTATCCGCGTTGCCTGTGCCCAGACTATTTTCTTGACTAGAACTCATGTACAGATACATCTGCTTTCACCTCACCATTGTCCGGTGCTTATGCTGCGTTTCGTTTCAGGAAGCCAACAAGACGATTTGCATGCCTTTACCCCCCCCCCCCCATAATACCAAGTTTGTCAATGTGATTATCTTTTTCTTGGTGTTTCCTGTGTCTGAACTTCTCGCTGTCTGTCTATTACCTTACCGATGTGTATGTGCCTGTGTGCGTGATGTGTGTACGTGTGTGAGAAAGAGAGATCGCATGTTGTTATTTGTTTACCTAGTTATAAGTATCACTTCTAAATCTTAATATTTCCTTCCTCTGTGCACAGCTGTCTTTTGTTCGCCTACACTTGTACGTGTGCGTTTATATGAGATGGATGGATGGATGGATGGATGGATGGATGGATGGATGGGATGGGATGGGATGGGATGGATGGATAAGGGGGACGTTGTTCTGTCAGAGAAGACATACAGGTCCTTTTTATCCTGTCTGCTACGCATCATTGATTGCTCATAACACAGGCAGGGTTGAGCACTTACAGTGACGCCTCTAATGCTCTGTGTACTGCTCCTGTCGTCGTTTGAGCAAAAACTAATTCAGGTGGGCGTTGATAAGGCATTGCGACACACGCCAGTGACCATGAAAGCAAAGTGAGTCTTATATTACTTTGCAGCTCGTAGTCCCAACTGTTATACGCACAATAACAGCCTGAGACGTTTTGAGGCTGAAAAATCCTGCCTTGCCGGAGCAGTTGTGGCTTTCTGGGATATCCGTGAAGCCGGCCATAGATATTTGCCATCTTCTCTCCACCTACGCCTGACTCACACCTGGAATTCTGTCGTTGCTGATCGTTGTGACGCGGGTGCCTTATGCACTCCTGCAAAACACGATGTAGTGTCTACATTCCAAGAGGATCTGCCGCAGAAACACCGGTCACGCTGGTGAACGTGTCCACGACAGGGGGAGTGGTCAGGTGAACGTGTCCCAGAAGCTGACAGTCTCTACTCCCTGGCTCGAGTTCCGTCTGGACACTTTCAGTGAAACGCATTTGTACATTACCAACAGACGAGCGACTCGCCAAGCGCGGAAGCGTTCTGGATCCGTTTTCAAATCTGCAACAGTAAGTATACAGCCGTTTGAGATTGTTTTTGTCTCCTCAAACGATAGTAACAGAGTACGTGTTGTGAACACCTTGATCATACCTACAGCACAACCGTGTACTTGTCTTTGTGCTCTGCGTGCGTGTATGTGCACGAGCATGCCTGCGAGTGTGTTGCATGCATGAGCGTTCATTTCTGTCTTCCTGTATATCAGGTACCTCTCCCTGCCTGCAACTCTGTCTGTACTTCTGTCTTCATGTCTGTACGTCTTTCTACCTGTACCTCTGTCCGTTTACCTGATCCCTCTGTCTGTCTGTCTGTACCTCTGTCTGCTTTTACCTGTTGTCTGCTTGCTTGTAACCTCTGCCTGCTTGTACATCTGTCTGCTTGCTTGTAACCTCTGCCTGCTTGTACCTGTCTGTCCGCCTGCTTGTACCTCGTTCTGCGAGCCTCTACCTGTCTTTCTGCTTGTATCTCTGTCTGTCTGCCTGTACCTCTTGGGTGATTTTCTATACCTGGATCACTTTACGAACTTGTAACAGGATCGAAACAGGTGTACCTTCACTGCATCACAGAAAACGATGATAGATCTTCAGTGAATCGACAGACCGGGGTTTTCAGCGCCTTATTCGCTTCTGATTTTAAAGGAACCCAACAAACTAATCGCTAGATGAAGGTCGACAACGAATAAGCGGCTATTTTCAGCAGGGAAAATATTAAGTAGATGTTAAAGCCATGCACTCTAAGTATTTTAACACTAATTACATGTAAAAAGTGTTAAAGTAAATGCTCAATATGTGTTCTGTGTTTAAATAGTATTTAAGATGTGTGCTACGTGTGTTCTAAACATGCCCCTACTTGACTGAGCACTTACCTTCGGCACACATTTGGAACATTATCAAAACATTTATACATTTTCCGGCCATTTGAACACTTTCGCAGGCACGCACCCACGCACCCACGCACCCCCCCACCAACACAAACACACACGCACACGAACGCTAGTGTCTCAGCAATAACTTTTTTAAGGGGGGGCGGGAAGGGGGTTTTGCAAATTGCCCCGTGCTTCATGGTTCGCTGCCCAGCAACAGGATGCCCGAATATACAAGAAGACCTACACAATGAAGAAAACCCGCTAGCAAACAACACCCTCGATCTACGCATCTGACGATTTTGCCCGAATCCATTTTACCTGTATTTTATCCGTTGACATGAAATTAAACTAAAGAGTTAACAATAACACTAACAATATATAGAGCTGGAGAACATGAACTGAACATCTCTATTAACACTGCGCTTCGCCTGCACAACAGCGACCTCACTACAATGTCTTGGTCTAAAGAGGCGTTACAAGTGTTGGACTAACGAAGACGTCGCTACCCTGGAATAGTCGTACTCACCGCCAATACCCCATCCCATCCCTCCACCTTCCCCTCTCCTTGTACACTGCAGCAGTTCTTCAAAGAGAAATTGTTTGGGACGTGCGTCAAGGAGGATTTTGTAACTTACCTAGGACTCAAGTGGCACGGGGGTGGCGCAGCATATCTTTATCAGACGTGTGGATAGTCTCTGGTGTCTCTGCACACTACACAAACTACACGCTCCGCTGCAGTCCGGTAGCCCTCTCTACTACTCTTATAGCTCTGTCTAGTGCAATACAGTAGCCCTATCCACTGCAGTCTCGTAGCCCTGTCTACTGCTGTCCGTTAGCCCCATATTTATTCCCCACTTGCACATAAACTCAATGTAGCAACTCTAAGCCCTAAGAAAACTCCCATCAGTAGAGGTCTAGCCATGTACCTCGATCCGTGGGTCTAGGTGAACAGAAATTGCTCAATGTATTTCGCTATCCTCAGTAGAAAAGATATTAGAATTGTGGACAACACTGTGAAAGACATGCTGCCTTTATCACGAAACATGCGATAAAGTATGATTCTGCAAGAAAGAAAACTAAACGAATCTGCTTTTATAAGCTCGTATGGAAATTACCTGCGTGTCATTGTGACATTTAATCCGCTTAAGATGTCAGCTTTCGTATAACTATTGATCTTAAAGCAGTTGCCTTATGCGGCGGTCACACGACCCGATCATGTCCGATGAAAGCAGGCATAAGAAAATGATTCCCAGTAAGGAGAACTTTGATCAAGGCCCTTTGTGTTGAGAAGTACATTCGTAAAAAAAGTCTTTCTTAAATGGACGAATGTGGGTTATGCTTCTCCAAACTGCTCACCTCGATACACCTCTTTGGAAGACTTTGCATGTGCCTTTGTGCAAGCGCATGTGCCTTTGAGAGAAGTTCTGATTTGTGAATCAAAAAGAAATCGTCGAACCTGTGCGCGGCCCATTGCACGGTTAGTAGTTGCAAATGTCAATTATTATCCTTTCCTACACAATTCTGCGCACGCACGCACAGCTTATCCAACTTCTGATGAGATATGTATATATACACTGTTTGTGTCCCGCGGCTCCTTTTCTCCAAAACCGTGTTTTAACTTCCCGAAGCCGACGAAGAGAACGAAGTGTGCAGCTCAAATCGCGATGTTGACTTCGGTAGCTGTTTTATTCATTTTGAAAAACTTCGCTGATGGGATCGAGGCGATGTAAATGCAAACGAGCTGCATTGCTCTCAGTTCCGCATTTGCGCACGAAAGAGCCACCAGTCTCAGCCAGTGAGCCCGCACCCTGCAGACACATCCCGAAGTGAGCCGCGGACTTTCCACAGCGCGCGCGCCGTACAGACATTCCGTGATTCCTCAGTTTTTACTTTTCGATGTCCAAACTTTGGGCAGACGCTTCGGTAGATAAGAACATGGCTTAGAAGTAGGAGCTATTTATAGCTTACAAGGCTGGGTGCTGGAGGGTGTCTCGGGACAGTTTGACCCCCCACGCGAGTCCCTTCTGCGACAGGGAAACAGATTTTGTTCAAATAAATCATCTAAGCAACAAACCGCATAATTTTTGTTAAGTGATTAAACCTTTTTCTTTTCTGTTGTTTTTCCCAACTGACGACGGAACGTCAATGTTATCGTTTTTTGCGTTTTCATTGCATGTCATCGCGCACTTGCGAGAGAGAACTATCACACCGAATGTAGTTTTAATTATAATCACAAAGACCAGACGTGACTGATTTCTGCGGAGACGGAAGTAATATTATACACAGAGTGTGTTCAAGTATTTGACACCGTTTAATGTTGGGATTTTCTTTTCTTCGTGAAACAGACATCGAGAAGAGATGCTGCCGAGACTTGCCGAGTTCGGGGCGCGCTCTAGACCGCTGCACGCCATCCTCGCCTGTCTACTTGCATCCGTGATTGGAGATATTGCCAGAGGTAAGTACAGTTTCCAACTGTTGAAACTGTTGGATCGCAGACAGGCATACGCAAAATGGATAGGGTTCAATTCTAGCTCAAACAGGTTGTCAAAAACTCTTTAATTTAATAAAACGTGTGATGTATGTGCGAGTGCGTGTTCGTGTTCAAATTTCTTAGACGTCCAGTCACTCCAAATCAAACACAAGTGGGGATCTATTTGCACCTTTACTTTAGTACACAGATAAGAATGTTTACAAGAATTTAAGAAGCACTTACTGCAAACGTAATAATCCACGAAACACTAACCAGATATATCCCTCCGTACGCCCAATTACACAGTCCAAAAGAACGGTTTTCTACCGACGATATAAGAGTTACTGTCCATACAGTTCCGCTCAAAACAAGTTCATGTGACTTGTGCCACACATATCCATGCCAATAACAAGAGTTGACAACTGGAGGTCGAAAATGAAGACGGCGATGTTACGGAAGATGGCAATGATACAGTAGACAGGCGATGAGACTGAAGACGGCGATGATACGGCTCACTGGTCAAGTCGTGGTTGTCGACGACTTAACAAAAGTTCTTTTCAATGAATGTACACATGGGCGTGTACCAGTATTCCAACTCTAACGTTCAATGCATACAATGATCTTATATTCTATCTTTTCTTACAGTTCATACCTTGATGTTTAATGCAGACAACAAGCACGAGTGTCGATCATTTTCTCAACGTGAGTTCTGTGTCGTTTGGCTCTCTGGAATCAGGGACAAACTCGGCAAATCCGCGGATTCCTACGTGGTGTAATTGTGCGCTCCTTAGCACTACTGTCCGTGAGCCCAGACGCTCTCGCGGACGCTAACATACTCTCCGATCACGTGATGTCAAAAGCCCCATAATATTTTATTGATGAAGAACATTCTAGAAAGTTTGTCTCCAATGGTTCAGCAGTTTCGAAACTGCGCAGTACATTTTATTCTTAAAACCCGAAGTAAAACACCGGAAACAGTCTTCAGTTTTGACCGCCGGAGCTCTGGCTGACCTGCTGTTGAGCTCCCTCCTGTCCTCTTTCTCGTTTTAAGTGTGTGTAGTGATACTAGGCGTCCTTGACACAGGTCTAACATTTCTCCCCACCGCTCCCCACAGCTCCCCACATCTACCACAGCTCCCACCCAGCACTCCCTCCGTACCAATGAAAAGGAATGAGAGGAGTCCTGTTTTTCAGGGCAAGCGGCTTGCAGTTGGACAAAGCAAAGAGACACAACGGCTGACACAGCGAACGCAACAGACAGGAGAGTTGTCGCCAGTCTTTCAGAGTGCCGCACGTACTGCAGCAAGGACCCGGCGTGCCTCGCCCTCCTGTACAAAGCTCCCTCCTGCTACACGTTTCACGTCCTGCCGGGGGGCGTGCGGAAGAAGAAAGGCTGGTCTTACTACACAAAAGAGTGCACAGAGGGTTAGTACACGATTTCTGGATGTGCTTCGGAAGTTTTGTCTTTAAATATGTTTAAAGGTGCATCTTCTAGTCACACCTAAGTGATGAGCGAACTGCACAGGTACAAAGTCGTGACTAATGACCAATACGCGTGCGCCTTTGCGTTGCTACATATAAGTTTTAGAGTGTTTCTGCACGCTTCTGATCTGTTGACCATTTGCATGCTGTATTAATTGATTTTGGCATGTCACCCACATTATCCTGCAGCAAATTTTAAAAAGGCGAGACCATGCATTCTGCGACTGTCGCGTCTTTGCTAGCAAAGTGGATAATTTATTTTCAATTAATGTTATAACCGTTAATAATTTATTTGATGTCATCCAATCACCTGCCTAATTTATATTTTGCTCACAGCTCCCACACCAGCACCGCTGCTACCCCCTCCATTGGTCTCAGCTGTGGGTAAGGATCTTGTTGTAGTTATTATTGACTATTATTTTTTCACTCAGTTTTTTATGCAGTTTCTACTCCAGCTTAATCTATGTACATCGAATTAGCTTCCTCCTCTCCTCCCCCGTTCGCTACCTCTATCCCTCACTCGCTCTCTCACTCGCTCGCCCGCTCACCCGTCCACTCAAGTACTCACCCACTAACCACCACTACTCCACCCGCTTTAGGTAAACACGGATAACTCACGATCATTTTGTTTTATTCTTGAGAGTTTCTACGATGTGTTTCTGAGACAATGTTTTGACAATGATTTTCCGATACCTTTGTAAGATGTTTTTCCGAGCACGTTTTCACGACGTTTTTCTACTGGCATAGAAAAAGCATCGTGTACGTGGACCGAGCTGCGCGACACGGCAGCAGACGAGAGTAGTGCGGTCGACACTGTGTACGTCCTCTCTCTGTTCGAGTGTTGGGGGAGATGCGACCAGAACAGGAAGTGTGCAGTGACCGTCTTTAAGTCACCTTTGTGCCGGATCTTTGGCAAAATCGTCCAGCCAGTAGACAGAGCGGGCTGGACCTACCTCAGAAAGTCCTGCCAAAATAATTCAGGTACGTACTTTCCCATTCCCAGCCGTCGAATAGCAATGTTAGTATCATTACAGAATTTTTCTGAAGTATTATGTTTAATATTTATAGTGCAGGCAGCAACAAGGGTTGTATGTCGCATGATGGGGAAAGGAGAGGAAGCTAGGGGGATGAAGAGTGTG
>SMGT01004186.1:23286-43293 GCA_004794575.1 Lanistes nyassanus | reverse complement strand
ATGCCCCCCCCCCCCCGCTCCCGCCCAGTCCCGCCTCACGACGACTCCCTGTGTTTAAATTAACACATTGTTGAACTTCAAGCCAGCGCGAACGTTTAACAGCATAAAGTAGCCAGACAAAACACATCTCGATTGTGATTAGATAATCATTAATTACACATATTTTAATGTCAGCAAAATAAGGTGAAGTGGCTTAACATTAGCTTATTATGAATAATTTAAAAAGACATCTTTATCAACGTTTTTATAAGTTGTGTACATTCGCTGGTTTTGGATTTCGTCAATAGATAACGTTACTGAGGAACCTTCTACTTCCTCTGGGGTTTCATCATCAACAGCAACCGACACAGACGACACAGGTACAGTTTTGTTTAGATGTTTTTATGACCTTGACTGAACTGTCCACTAGTCTAGCGTGCTTGTTTGTTTCCTTATTCTTGAGCACAGAAACTTGCACGCACATGCACGTGTCAATTCCATCTTGTTTTGTTTTCGTGAGTAGATTATGTGACTTATGAAATTCTTTTTCTGAAATTATGCGTTTTCGTACGCAAGAAACATACATTCGCCACGAATAAAACATAACTTACATGTCGAAACTGCTTCAACATTGACTCGTCATGCCCGACGCTGGCAAAACACAGCTAGATGTGACGACGAAGGGGGAGATAACTAATCCCTTGCAGGTGAGGAAAATTGGAAAGACAGCCACCGTGTGGTGGAAACTGAACATCGTTATTTGAAATCTCACCCTGAAAAAATCTCCTCCCTTCTCACGACTTTTACCTGCGACAGACGACCTCATTCCTTCAGGAAACGCTCGCTTATTGTAATTGTTTTTTTTTTAAATAAAGATTCTCAGTCATCGTCGTTTGTCTGTCTTCGTCAACAGCGCCAGCAATGTCCTGCACGTGGACCACGTTGCCCGACATGTCAGCTGACGACAGCGTGCTCGTGGAGACTGTGTACGCCTCATCGCTGGACGAGTGCCAGGCTGGTTGTCAGGCAGCCAGCACGTGCACTGTCGTCATCTACAGCCAAACCGTGTGCCGCATGTTTCATGACGTCAAGCCCGTTGCTGATGCTGGGTGGACCTACATGAGCAAGTCCTGTACACCTGCAGGTTCACTTCCACTATTGCCTGCTTTATCGCGTTACCATAGAAGCAAACTAATTTAAACTGGATTATATTTTAACCTTATTTTCAGAAAACCAGAAATGATATTTTTAAGTATTTGTATCCGTGGGTCCGCGTGTGCCTACGCCTGTCTGCCCATCTGCAACTTCTCTCCAGTCTCTGTGTGTGCCTACGCCTGTCTGTCCATCTGCAACTTGCCTCCAGTCTCCGTGTGCACCAGCCAGGCTTTGCGCGTGCGCGCTGGCTCCCTTCTGTCGAGAGGCCAGAGTACAACACAGTTTCAAAAACCTAAGTGATAAAGAAACCATCAGGAAATCCCTTATGGCATTAATTCTCCTATGCTCAGGAGACACATTTGGACATCGATAACATGAGTCGTCTGGAAAAACAGGCTGCAACTCCATTGTTATTGTAGTACTCTGGCTCACAATGTAGATGTTGTTATTGTAGTACTCGGGCTCACAATGTAGATGTTGTTATTGTAGTACTCGGGCTCACAATGTAGATGTTGTTATTGTAGTACTCGGGCTCACAATGTAGAGTGTACAACAGTGAACTAACAAATGGCATGCCTAGTTTGTACATATCACCAAGTTTATTGCCATCCTGTCAAGTGGAAAGAACATACATCGTAGAAAAGAAGAAGACAAGAAATGGTCGATAGACTCTATCAGCAGCAAAAGGCGAAACATTTTCTCGAGTTTTAAGGAGAAACCATAGTAAACTAGATCACAGCCTATTTACCGACTACTCGAAAGTAAACATTTCTACGGTTTTCCATTCTGTAGTCTGAAAATTGGTCTTCAAGTTTTCTTGTTTCTATAACTTATAGGACAGTTTTAACTACATTTCACGGGCACATTTTATTTTCATGGATGCCTGATCGAGTAAACACTTGTCTTCTTTGAATGGTGGATTGCTTTAAGTAATTCCTGTGATATGTTGTTTAATTTCTAACTACTGATAAAATAGGCTGTTCTACTGAAGAATAGGCCTATGCAGTGTAGTGCAAGATTTTGCTATTCAGGAAATATTTATAAAAGTAAGATGAGGTGGGATGAAATGGCTATAAGCAGTATTTATCCCTTTTACGTTCAAGGTCCCAGTTACTCGCAGTACTGTCCAATTACATGTCCAAAATCACCAAAGAGTCTTTCAAAATTACGAACACTGTTACGTTTCTTCACTCACAAAAATAGTTTTGTTAATAAAAGATGAGAAATGATTCCTACTGGTCTGTTATAGAAACACAAGCCCAGCCTCCAGAACCCTAAAAGCCCACGGCTCTGATCTGGAGTTAGTCTGCACCGGCTTGCAGATATGACTGGCAGCTACCTGGAGATGACTTTTCGCCGGCTCATAGTGATTCAAGTTCATTCACTCATTCATGCACTCAAGTGTGAACACAGTGTTTTTTCTTGCTTTACCGAAGATACCTTAACTTCTCATCTGTATGTGTGTAGGGATTGGTCTGCTCAGAATAAACCAGGTTTTGCAGATCATTTGATTCTAATCCCCTGAGGAGGAATTAAAAGAACGACCCTAGATCCGAAATGACATCGTTATTAACTGTCACACTGCTCTTTCTACACACATATTTGAACTCTTTTGAAGTACAGAAATCTACTTTATCACAAGATAAGGATTTATCTTAAACGTTGAACTTGCTGGACATGACTGAAGCTTATATATATATATATATGCTGTTAATCCTTTTATACTGTTATCTTCACATGTTTTCTGTATTGATATCACGGCATTTGATTTTTATTTGTTTCAACATTTCCACCAAAACCGACGGTTGTTTACAAATACACAGTAACATTCAATAACCTGTAAAGCAATCATGAAATGTATAGCTAAAATTTAATGTATCTGCAACACAGCGTTTTTTTTTTGTTGCTGTTTTTTTTTTTTTTGCCACATGCTGTTCTCTCCAAGCAATGTATTTTTCAATATGACGTACAACATATATTATGACTTGTATGCCTATTGTACTTGTATTATTGTCACCTTAAAATACTAATACTTCTAATTATAGTATATATTTGTGTTCTTATATGCTGAAAATGTATACGTACACTCAGAAACAATTGGAATTGTTATCTCCGTAATAAACATCAGATAAACATCAGTACATTTTCTGACGCTGCTGTTTATCATGACAAAAGATGTGACGTGCATATGCGAATCTGGAAATTGAAGAGAGAGAGAGAGAGAGGGGGGGGAAGGGAGGAAGTTAGTTGTGATGGAGGGGTTCTGGGCCCTCGCCTGCTGCTGGCTGAAATCTTCTATCGGGGTGGGGTTCGCTTGTCCCTCAACTCGTGTGGTTCCTGCTGCCCGGTCCTACCACCGTCTGGTCCTGAATTCTTTCCGTTCACATTCAGGTCTACTTTTCTTTTATTTTGTATTTTGTTCCAATTTTCCTGCCCTGCTTTCCATGTAGATCCTAGTACTACCCCTCCCAGCGTACTGGGTAGAGGTGACGTACTTAAGACTTTTTATTACTAAAATATACATGTACGTGGCAGCCTGGGTGGAGCTACGTTACTCGGCGTTAATACTGTTTACTGTTTACTGCAGTCGGAACAAAGAAATCCGCATTTTGTTCGGAATAAAACAAAGGTTCGTGATATGATAATGTGTATGTGGCACCTCGAAGGTAATCCCTTTCTCGAAATTAATTAATGAGCTGCTGATTCCTTTTACTTGAAGCGTTTCTACGAGCTTGTGATTGTTACATTACCTTTTTCACATATGTATTATATATGTTACATTACCTTTTTCACATTTGTATTGTATATGTATCATGAAAGATCCCTTCACACTGGCCTGCCTGAATCAGCATCATGGGATACATGCAAGAAACGCGCTTTCTTGTGCATCCATTTCTGTTCTAAGTTCTTGCTATGTTAAACGTTTTGGGAAAAAAAGCGTTGAAAATCATTCTGGTGGGTAAAACTATGTGCAGCCTTAGAAGAGATAGACAGGAGCGGGAAAACTGTTTTTTCTGGAAACACACGCCCATAAAAAAAGCTGTTTCCGCTGGGGCTCGAACCCAGGACCTTCCGCGTGTTAGGCGGATGTGATAACCACTACACTACGGAAACTGTTGACTAGGAGCGAATTATATACCAATCTTGTGTAAGCGTCTTGTCGTCTGACACGTAAGTCTGTATAGTGTGTGTAATAATAATACAAAATATTTATAAAGCGCTATATCTCCCAACAGAGCTCACAGCGCTTTACACACACACACACATTCACTCACACACAGGACACACAATACACTGGAATCTCTCATTCATACGCACATGTGGATTACACAGGGTTGATAGGCAAGATGAAAGAGATGAGGTGGAGCAGCTAGAGAAGCTGTCCGAAAGACTTCTGGAACAATCAGGACGGATGCATCAGCAGATGGGCGGAGGGTTTTGGGTGGAGTATAAGGCTGGATGAGGTCCGAGAGACGGGAGGGTCCTGTCTGATACAGGGCACTGTGGGACAGACATGCAGTCTCTGTAGCCAGAGCAGTTTTTACAGGTGAGAGGTAATGTGGTCAGCTTTCACAACTTTCAAAATCAGTCGAGTATAGTTGTTCTGTTTGTAGTCTGTTTAGAAGATACTGTGGACAGTTATAGAGATCAGCGTTGCAGTAGTCCAGTCTAGAAAGGAGGCAGAGACGAGAGTGTGAGTTGCTTTGTCTGTCTGTCTGTCTGTCTGTCTGTCATGTTTACATGGGCGCGTGCATACACTCAAGATTGCGCACACATGCAAAGAACATATGCAATGAAAGAAAAGAATGAAAAGATGAAAAGTCAAAAAATAATAATAGCCTTCCAAGGCTCTAATATTTCTAAAATGTATAGTGCGACAGACAGACAGACAGACAGACAGACAGACAGACAGACAGACAGACAGACAGACAGACAGACAGAAGGACGGGCGGACGAGATGTCACATTTCAGGGAATTTTAATTTCCACAACACTAAATGCTACTCACGAGTATTTTTCAATCGGTGTTCAATAAGACATCCATACTTCAACTCTAGACGTTCATGCGTTATTGTGTGCAAGGTTTCTGTTGTACATTTATGCACGTGTATGAACTTGCAGTTATGAAAGACGAACATATTTTTGTGTGTGCTTTCCTTTCGGCGTGACTGCGAAGTAACATCATGATAATTACCAGTTACTGCTCATCCCACATCACTTAATATCGTTAATCGCGTATCTCGTCATATTAGTACATGCCTGCATACTTAAGTGGGAAATGGCATTCACGGTTGATCCAAAATAACATTAAACAACGTGACATTTTCGCACGTGGTTAGGTGCAGGGTGGTAACACCACAAAGAGCAATTAAGTACACTCCAGTGACGTGATGCCGTGATTGATAGATGAGACAAAGCTTAGTGCTCATTGGCTGAATGGACAATCCCTTGTCGACGTCTGCTCTCGAGTGACTAGAATTCGGACACACACATAGCGACAGGCTGTCAGTGGACTGGCAGACGGGTTCTTAAAGCCTAGCAGTCACAGCTCTTTCCTTTCTACCGTTCAGACAACAACGCTTGAGGTGGACAGTACGGATCAGGTTTCTGTTGGCAGAGACCAGTTGTTGATGTAGTGTCAATGCGTATAGCGCATCCCACTTCAAGTACGACCATGGGTGGTTTGAATAAATGTCTCTTGATAATGGTAAGTATATAGCTGAACACACACACACACACACACACACACATCGCGTGCATGCGTACAAGTAGACAGACTCTTAAATCTAGAGTAAGGTGATCACATTGTTTTAATCGGACACTGAATCAGAGTTTTCTAAATATAAAACAACTAGTTCGTTAATTCTTTCTTTCCTTCTTCAGGTGTTTGTGGTTCAGGTTGGCCCATGCGTTTTCGCTACATCCATCGACTCCATCATAGCAGAAGCTGCCAACTCCAGTAAGTGCAAGTACCTCAGTCGCCTACACACCTCAGCTTATTGTCTGGTTTCAAAGAACTTAATACGTTCAAATACCGTTCAATGCTTTTGCGTTTAAAACTGCAGTCTAATGTAAAAAAAAACAAACTTTTTTTTAAATGTCCATGCCTCTATCCACGTTTAATATAATGCTTCATTTTATAGTACAAATATATATCACATTTTACGAACACAGTTCCGATTGTAATAAATGTTATACAATAAAATACATTGAAGACTGAGAATTTCTTATTGAATACAACAAGAGTTACTTGAAAAGCTCAAAGTGACCGTATACAGACGCATGCGACCAAGGGAGCTTACCGTACCCAAACACGTAGTAAAGAGAGGGTCCAAAGAAAGGGCCGTTGACCGCATGCGTCTGCATACGGTCACTGTGAGCGTTTCAAGTAACTCTTCTTGTCTTTGATAAATTCAGCGCTCGGTCCTCGTTTGTTGTTTATTAATTTCTTATTGATTTTTTAAAAAACCCTGACATTCTCAACATACATTCTTTTACGGTCTATAAATTTAAATAAAAAATGAGTACACAATTGTTATAATCTACTGTCGTGATGTACATTGAGAAAATTTCTACACACTGACGTACATACCATTGTAGTACAAATCAAAATGACAACCTTAAATATAAATTTCTAGATTTTAAAGTCTTTTATATAGTATTTAAAATATTTATTTCTTACCTAGGGAAGAGTAACCTATACTCTATACCGCTTTTACTTTTTGACACATAATAAATTATAAATAAACAGGCCGCGGCACCTGCCTATTTATAGGTAATCTTACGTTTCAAATCATTACTTGTACACATTTATTACCTCGTGGATTAAGAATCTATAATTGCAGTTTCACGAAAGAATTTCTAAGAAAAATGCAAGTGCCCGCTTTAAATGGATGACTATATTCTGAAACTGGTTAAGTGTGTAATATCACCATGTCACCATGTCGCCATGTCAAAACCCAGGTCGTGAGTTTGAATTTTTCTACGATATGGACAGCGGTGACGTCAAAGTGGAGATGGACATGTTATACAGCCGCGAACAGTGGAACGCTATTCAGAACGCCATGTAAGTTGGTTTGCACTATTGTCCCTGAATCGAAGGAGTTCAGAGACGGTTATGTTCTTGATGCATCAGCTGTCTGTATGTCTGTCGGTCTTTCTGACAATATATCCATTTATCCTGAGTGTCTGTCACTAGTCCTCCATACCTGCTTCTTGCCTATCAACATTTGCTCACGCACTCGCCAGCGACCGTTTTTGATTCTTTCCCACACTTTCCCTAGTTCTGGCCCATCATCTTTTGTCGACCTGAGCCTTTATGTTGTTATTATAGTCGTAAATACAGCAACTGCATAGAATAAAAAATGCGCAGGCACCCATATATGCACAGGATCGAGCTGTGATCTCTTTAATAAGTCAAAAGCAGTCGCCCTACATGACCTAACAGGAAGCGAAGATCTCCCATGCACTTCGGTGTTTTAACCACAGTTACAAATTAAAAACCATAAACACATAAAAACAGTCATAAAAGCAGGCGGAAGTCCTGTCGTAACTATGAGTGCGTGCCGCCTGGCACTATAAGTCGTCTGTCGTTGGGCAGCGCGGCTGAGCGGTCCGGGTCAGTCAGGCGAGAAGCCATCAAGGAAGGGGCCGGAGGCCACCGATGGTCCAGTCGCCTGGTGCCCTACGAGATCGCCCCCCACACCTTCTGTAAGCACGTGTAGCTGTTTGTCTGTAAGCACGTGTAGCTGTTTGTCTGTATGGCGAACAGTGTATATGTTTTTGCGAATGTTTGGATGAGTCTACAGTTAAAGATAAGCATGCCGGGTCATTGCTGTTGGCTTACAAATCCAAATAGCACCTCAGCAGCCACAGGTTTCCGTAGTGTAGTGGTTATCACATCCGCCTAACACGCGGAAGGTCCTGGGTTCGAGCCCCAGCGGAAACATGTTATTTTTTTTTAATGAATGTGTCTTTTTCAACCCTTTTGTTTTGAAAATTACAGTTGTGCAGTCTACGAAAAAGTTGCTTACCAGTTATAGAACAAGTGCATATTTGTGCTGTAGGATATCCCACTGACCCTAAACTGTCTTTAATATATAACTTAAATTCGCAATTGCAATATGTCATTCTGTTATTTGTATTTAATACATGACTACAATAGGAAGTTTTTAACGAAAATACAGTATCATTAGAAATCCTTTTTTCCTGTTCTTTCATAATTATCTAAAGGTTTGTTGATGGCAGCTCTGTCTCAAAACTGACATCTGCTTACGATTCGTGCAGCCCCCTCCGAGGTGTCGCAGATAGAAGCAGCGCTACATGACTGGAGCCGCTACACGTGCCTGACATTCAGGCGCGCAAACTCCACCGACAAGAACAGAGTGCGTTTCCAGAATGGTGGAGGGTGAGTAGGACTCCTGCAGAAGGAGTATTTCTATAGTAAGACGGAATTAACGTACCCTATAATTAGCTTCTCTTCATGATAATTACTGTACAGAGCAGCATATACTTCAGAGGCTTCCGTAAAAAGAGTTTTTTGTATTCATCTCTGCGTCAAAGATACAAGTCGACTGACCCTTCACTCAAGATTCCTGATTTAGTTAGATCAATATTTTATCTAATCTATCTTCGTTCTATGCAAGCCCATGCTTTCCGTCTCTGGTCTGTCTGTCGTTGATTCTATTTCCATAGCCATGGCTGACGATGTCTTTGTGTCCAACAGCTGTTTCTCTCGCGTGGGGATGGTGGGCGGTACCCAGGAAGTCGGACTGGCCCCTGGATGCCGCATTGTAAGTCCGCGCAGCAAACACCCTCCACCCCTCGCTTCCTTCATTCCTCTATCGTTCCTCCATCCAGAGCCGATTCCTAACACTCAACAGTTTCATTTCTTTCCCCCATTCCATTATTAATAAGGTCACGTTACAGTATAATTACAGTAAGCGACTTTGTTTTAACTGAAGCAGCCGGATGATCTATAGAGTTTGACATTGTATTTGTAACACAACAAGGAAGCCTGCAAAACTCAGAGGCTATAGGGTGTGAGGTGTAATTATTACACTGCGTACAGGTGGCTTCTCTCCCGTAACGATGCCGTGCCACAACTGTCAGTTCAGCCAGCTGGCTTGCTTTCAGCGACACTGTCAATGTATGTTTGAACAGAAGCAAAAAATTCATAAAGCATCGTGCTTTGCTTTTATTTCTTTTCTCTGTATCCCTTTTATTCTTTTTTATATTTCACTGTGTACGTACAGTCTGTTACATGCAGGTGTGATAGGTCTCCTCATATACCAGCAACTCACTCACTCACTCACTCACTCACTCACTCACTCACTCACTCACTCACTCACTCACTCACTCACTCACTCACTCACTCACTCACTCACTCTATTCCAGAAGCGGATCGTGATTCATGAAGTGGGTCACGCGCTGGGTTTAAACCACGAACAGACGAGACCGGACCGAGACAGTTATGTCACCATCATTCGCGGTAACATCGCCTCCAGCATGTACTTCAACTTCCAGAAGTATACGTGGACTATCATCGAGAACTTCCACATCCCGTACGATTACTACAGCATCATGCACTACGGCAAAACGGTTTGTGTTTGTACAACAGGTAAAATAAGGACTCACCAGAAGCCAGTGGTGAATACTTATCTTACGGACGCCAGTCAAAGCAGTGGTACGACCGCTGCTTGTAGCTCGGTAATTATCCAAAGGTTGTCTTTTCCCATGTTCTTAATTAGATTCTCTCGTTCTTTTAATTTATACAGCATGCGCGCGCATGCGCACTGCACAAACATATATTAAAGGAAAGAGGGAAATGCTGCTGATTTACACGCATGCTATGTAGTCTTGTATTTCCATTCTTATGACATCCTGGATATTTGAAGGGTGCAGAAAGAGGGGGCCCTCTATTATCTGTCACGTTAACTCCAGCCTCGTTCTGATTTCAGGCCTTTTCCATCAATGGCGGCATCACCATTAAGACCAGTGACGTGCAGTACCAAGACGTCATCGGGAATCAAAGTGGACTCAGTTTTCGCGATATCAAGACGATGAACAGAATGTACCCGTGTGTCAGAGGTATGCTTGCAGGGGGTGTCGTGCACATTTGTATAAGTGCATGCGTGTCCCACAACTTGAAGATCGGGTCACGATAGATATGTAAGCTTTTGTTGTTCTATTCATAGGATCTAATAAGATATTCCGGCGTACCATAATTGTATATAACATTACATACCTTCACACAGAAAGACCAGTTATTGCATGCTGAAAGGAACATTTAATGATGCAGACAGCAGTTGCTGTGCATGCAAATCTGTATATGTTTGCAAACTTTTGCTCCTCTCCTGGAGGCAAGATTTACTGTATGTAAAACCTCTTCGTTCCTGGATCGTGTGTTAACCTTCTAGCTGCCAAATGCACCAAGCGGGACAGCGATTGTCCTGGTGAGGGCTTTGTGGGCAAGGACTGCAAGTGCTGGTGTCCTGGATCGCCCTACAAAGTGTGCAACGGAACTGGTCATGGCGGAGGCGGGAGTGGTGGTGGGGGTGCTGGCACCGGCGCGGGGGGTGGGACTGGTGAGGTTTTGTGTTTGTTTTTGTCGCTTGTGAGGGAGTGAGGGGGTGAGTGAGCAAGCGAAAAAGCGAGTGAATGAGGGAAGGAAACTGAGAACCACATATCGAAACGTTCTGGTGGCTTTCAATCTCCACTAGTATCATTCATAACAACAGGTGGTGGCAAACTAGTGATAATGTGATGCATAGCAGATTCTTGCAAAATTTGTTAGCCGTCTTCTGTAGCATCCGAGAGAACGAGAAAGAAATGTATCGTGGTGTGTGCGTTGTACTCAGATCACACCTAATGCATATATTCCACTACAACAGCTTCTTTTTATTGAACAAGTCAGTCCGGAAGCAGAAATCAATGTTAGTCATTAAAAAAGTATTTAGCAAATCTACATACTCCTGACATCATTGCTAATACTGGCTGATTACTGCTGTTGTAATCATTTCTTTATAGTAGCTAATGAGCAGTAATTAACTTAGCGATGATTAAAGGTAATGGCTCATTCACTGAGTCCTTGCTGTTGTTATCAATAATTAGTGAAAAAATGCCACTTTAGTGCCAGCTGGCGTTATAAAACGATCGAGACTATTATAGTAGAACAAGAAGCGATGGTTATTCTACACACCGCTCTCTGACACATGCGCACGCACACACGCACTCGCACAAGCAAGCACGCACACGCACGCAAGCGCACACGCACGCAAGCGCACACGCACGCAAGCGCACACGCACACACACGCGTGCACACAGGCCTTCAATGCCCCCCCACACACACACACACACCCTGTGAAGTCACTTTTGAACACAGTTCTATTGCCCCTACAGAAGGACTTACGTTGACCAATAAATGCGATATAAAGTACCAGTCACATGTGTTCGTACTGTTCCGCAAAGGATGTCAGTTCCCTTGTTCCCTTATTAAAGTTATTAGAAATGAAAGTAAAAGGGGGCCCGGGGCAGTGAATTCTCTTCCAACGGCCAGCTACCGCACAGACACCATGGCGTGTGTGGACTAGCTGTGATCATGTCATCACCTCCTTTTCTGTTAAAGCTGGTGTTTTTGTTGATGTTGTTATTCTGTGGGTAAGATTATTTGCCGTGTTGCAGACTGTGTGAATCTGTGGGTAAGATTATTTGCCGTGTTGCAGACTGTGTCAATCTGTGGGTAAGATTATTTGCCGTGTTGCAGACTGTGTCAATCTGTGGGTAAGATTATTTGCCGTGTTGCAGATTGTGCTGACCGCCATGTCCACTGTGCTTCATGGGCGAAATCTGGAGAATGTGAGAAGAACCCTGCCTACATGTTGCCCTACTGCAGGAAGTCTTGTCACAATTGTAGCGGCGCGGGAGGGACAGAGGGAGGTATACTATTCGATCGTTACAAGTTTCTAGTTCTGCTGGATAGAGTTAAGACTTAAGAGGCTAAAAGAATGACAGTCTAATATTTAACTGATCATGCAATAGGTAAATCAAAAGATTTTTTTATTTATTGTCGGTCATGAAGCGAGCACAGTAAAGAGTGTTGGATAGAATCAAATAAAATGTCACACTGTTTACTGTCTGGTTTCCAGGCAAGTCTCCCAATACAACTGACGTCACACAATGTCAAGACACTTCGGGCAACTGTGGGGCGTGGGCCTCCCTTGGCGAGTGCTCGGCGAACCCAGACTACATGTTACGTCACTGCAAACGGTCCTGTCACGCGTGTGACCAGACCTCTAAGACATCGTCAACAGCGTGTCACGACCTTGACACCTCCAACAACTGCCGCCTGTGGGCTGCCCAAGGGGAGTGCAGTAGGAACCCCAGCTACATGCTGCTCAACTGCAAGTTGTCGTGCCACGCCTGTCAACCCACGTCGGGAAGGTTGTCCTCGTGTCGGGACCGGGACACGTCCGGCAACTGCGCCACCTGGGCTGACCTCGGCGAGTGTTCATCCAATCCGCGCTACATGGAGGCTTTCTGCGCCAAATCCTGTAACGCATGCGCAGGGTAACGGCCGAAACAGACGAAATTAGATAACAGATAAATGTAGAAATACGCAAACCCTTATACTACGTAACAAGATGGATATATTCCATTAGCGCTAGAAACCAGCAGCCATTAGTGGAAGGCAGGGCGGAACATTTGTTCACCTTATTTTTAAGTGGATTACATTTTAATCAATGGATGGTAGCATACAAAGATATAATTAATAAAGAACAAGTGATGACAGAGCGCTATAAATCCTCAAATGACAACCCCAACATCTAGCGCTGCCAGTACTTTGTTGGGGTTGTCACACAAAGATATACCAACTGATCAAGTCCCATGCAGACTTTTTAATAGAAGAGCAGTTTAACAAGTAACTCATATCCAGACAGTAGCTTTATGCTTACACGACATTTTGCCAGTCGGTCCATCGGTGATTTGCCAGTGTGACAGTCAGTTTTGCTGAATCAGTGTTTTCATCCAAACGAGGTTCACGGAGGACCCAATTTGTCGTTGCCTAAATAAAAAGTTAAAGGCGTACATAATAATAAATGTAGATTTTTAACGCGCGAGAACACATTTCATGCACACTTCGCACGAACGAGGCACACAGACAGACACTCTAATGAAAACAACGAGCACACACACACACAGAGGGAGAGATGAACGCAACATCGAACAACAGGCTAGGATAAAGATCGTCTGTCATTCACATGTGGGTAGAAAAGTATCATAAGAGACGATGAACAGAGAAAGTTGTAAGTTAATGCAGACAGGCAATCGTGACGTCAGTCAAAGTACTTGCGGAAAAGAAAAGTTTTTAAGTTTCGTTTGAAAGTCTGTAGTTATGGGGAGTGGCGAATGTTGTGGGGAAGTGAGTTCCATTGGGTGGATGCCGAGACGGTGAACATGCGCTGTCCGCATGTTTTTGTCCTGATGCGGGACATCGGATGATGAAAAGGTGTGACCAAAAATGTTCACGTACAATTCACCCAAATAAATCTGAAACTATGGTGCCCTTCATCAACAGCCAAATCCTTAATTCCCACCGAGTTGTCGAGTCACATCGACAAATATACTAACAGCGCATGTTACTGTAGGTCAGAATCTAATATTTTAGTTTTCTCTTAACACTGTTAATTTTTTAATTGATTTATATTAGTGAAGTCTCATCACGTATTTGATATTAGACTGTAAATTTACCTATGTACACGCTTATATCGGTTACTTTCTGGCCTGAAAGCCAGGCAAACCTTTTAACTCGGTTCAAAACTGCCTGCCTCAGGGTGTTGAGTTCCACATGAGTACTTTAGTCAGAGAGATTAGAGTAAGGACTTGCGTGAGACACGGCTTCGGAATGAGCGACCTTCTCTCAGAGAAACTTCCGTGTCGTTATAACGCTCTGAGATAAAAATAAGTTCGAAAAACAGTGTTAGACACCTCAGACTGGGTGCAGAAGGTCGGTTCGGATTCCACAATAACTGTAGACAAAAGCTAGATTTGCGCCTACATGGAGATAGACATGCAGGTGTCATGCACTGATGGTCTCATTCTGAATCTCGGACAAGCGTCACAGCTCGATGATCCCTGGAGTTTATTATATTACACTCATATCGCTGATACGTTATCCTCTTTTCAGAAAATGGTAAAAGTTTATCTGCTTTCTTTGGATTGGGTAAGTTTGGTCAATTACTCGGAAATATTTTTATCGCAATATTTTTACTGCAAACGTGTACGAAAAGCCTTAGTAGGGCTGCGTTATCAGCAACATCTTTTAAGTCTTTTTGTTACGGTTGTCTGTACAGAGAGGCAGGTGTCGCAGTTTGTGAAGTTTTGAGGTCAGAGACCTCACTGACAAGCACGGAGCGTTATTGCAGAAATTGTACATGTGTACTGGACAGTATAGTTGGAACTAGTACCGTTTGTGGTAGTAAATAAAAATATAAACAACACAAATGTATCGAGCCCCTGAGGCCACCTTTACGAGAGGTGAGCGAAATGACATTGTCTATTCCCTCAGAAAAAATACGAATAATACGCTGTATTTTTACTTCTGTTGTCTTTTTCTCGACACCTTTTAAGGATTCGATCTAATTTCAGCAAAGAAAAGAATTTGTTTGTTTGTGATTTTTTGTTGTATAAAATGATTTGAACTGTATTCATTAATCACACAGGTAACAGTAAAGTGGAGATTACGTATAACTTATGAATAGTTCAGCTTTAATAGCAACAGAGCATGTGATGGAGCGAGTGAGTGAGAGAGTGCTGAAACAACACAGGTCACAGCATATTATAGAGAACACTTTATTGCTCAATTCATTTTTTTAAAAATTCGACCAAACTTCGCGAGCAGACGAACAAATGTGCCCAAAGGGTGCCCCCTTTGGGCACACGCGTCTGCATACGGCTATGTGTGAGCGCTCCCAGTATCTTTGTTGGAGTTATCTTTCGATAATTTAAGCGCTCTGTCCTCATTTGTTCTTTATTAATCATAAAATGTGCTTTCTCTCTCTCTCTCTCTCTCTTTCTAGGCCTCATCTTTCTCTAGAAGTAAACATATCTCTCATGCGTGACGTTGCTAAGATTAGCTGCTACTGCGCATGTGCTCATGCTGTGCATGTGTTTTGCTCTTTGCTATAATAATCAAACAAAATTGCGTTCTCTCCTTTCTCTCTCACACACACTCACACAAACACACACAAACACACACACACACACACACACACACAGAGATGCGCCCGCGCGTACCGACATAACTCCCTCCCTCTATTCATAAACAGAGTGAGAGATGGAGGACAGAGTGAAAATCTGGAGAAGGCTTCGACTTTATGAAGCCTGGCTACGCGGGGAGCGACTTACCTGATCATGTGCAGGTGATACGATCTGACAATGTGTTTGTGGCTACATTGTAGGAACAGACAATGTAATGCCCATGCAGAGAAACCAGCTGGCTATGCACATAGATGTTGTAGGCTGTTTGTGTGTGTATTTAAGGGGGTATGTGCGTACGTGAATTGAATATATATGTAACTTCTGTATGTGTTTGCGGTTTTTCGCGCGGAGACAAACGTCAGTACTTATTCTGTTCAGCCTTTTCACATAATAATCTTAAAAGTGGATACAAAAGTGCTTTAAAAGCATAATATGATATATAGTTCAATCAACTTTTATGAAAATCCTCCCTGCACTGAATGTACGTCGTTTGTTAAAATAATTTTCATGTAAACCTGCAGAAACGGAACGTGTTGCGTCAAAGAATGCTTCTTTAGGGGAAATAATTCTTCTGGGAATCGACATACGGGTGTTCAAATGTTACTACCTCCCCTTCATGTCCGCATTATAGCTAGCGTAAGTGCGTGTGTGAGTGGCGTATGTTTATCAAACGACAGACAGACAGACAGACAGACAGACAGACAGACAGACAGACAGACAGAGGAGGTAGAGAATGCAGTTGATGCCGTGACAGAGCTGAAGAAGATGGTGTCATAGAATCAGTATTAACATGCGCGTGCACGCTGACGTTAGCTGGCGCGCCTAAACACAATGAAGTAAAAAAAAAAAGGGGGGGGAGCCTGACTGCAGAAGGAGTTTATGAGAAAATTCTCAAAATCTTTGCTGCAGGTTAATAATTACCTTTCTCGGATTGCGACAGAAACCTCCTTTCGTTGCTGTAGTTGCTAGTTCAGCCGTGGCTTGTCTGCCTGCCTGTCGTGTTCCAGTGTGAGACGAAGCCCATACAGTGTTTGCAAGTGGGAACGAATCATGTTGAAGAGCGATAACATGTCGAAGATGATAGTCTATCGTTCTGACGAATAATTCTGAAGATCAGTGAGTGCTATCGGCGTCTGATAGAACTTGAAATAGCTGTTCTGTGACTGCTTGATGTTTTCCCCTAGCTTCTGACATTTTCACCGGAGTACGTTTCATACTGCTGTGAGTTCTGCTGTAAATATTGATGCATGTTTGGATGTTTGGCGGAGATGGTCGTGTCTTTGAATATGTGAACTCCTAGTCCTGTCCTAGGTTTTTCACCTCGTCCATTATTAGAGAATACAGTGTGGTGCTAGATATTCCAGCTGCTTTGTTGTATTTCGGGCAGTTTTGCCTTATTGCATATAACTCAATGTGCCATTTATGACTGAATCTAAACAGTGCGGGGTTCGATTTTCCCTTGCACTGACTTCTGATCAGATGTTGAAGAAACCACCACAAAATGAGTAAACTTAGAACATGTGAACATGTGAACATGTGAACGGCGATCAGACATAGACCATGTTGTTGAAGTGACGATGTCAGAAGTAGTTAACGCTGAGATGGGCAGCGCATGCAAGTTGACTGAAACACATCTGTCCCCAGTTGCGAAAGGTGTGTTCATGATAGACCAGAATACGCAATAATACTAAGAAGTCAGAAAAATTTCTTCCGAAAATGTTTAAAAAGAAAGTATCTCTCATAAATCTTTAATCTTTCCTAAGGATCCCAAGGAATGTCAGAGAAGACTGCGTTATCTGCATGGAAGAGCTTCCAGAACTTATAAAGCCTGTGAGTGATGCGAGTAGTTTCAAACTTGGTTCGCGCCTGCAGGCGATGGCTGTGCAAATATCTGCAACGAGGCAGGCTTTGATACTGTAAACAAATATCTGTAACGAGGCAAGCTTTGATACTGTAAACAAATATCTGTAACGAGGCAGGGTTTGATACTGTAAACAAATATTTGTAACGAGGCAAGCTTTGATACTGTAAACAAATATTTGTAACGAGGCAAGCTTTGATACTGTAAACAAAGATCCGTAACGAGGCAAGCTTTGATACTGTAAACAAATATTTGTAACGAGGCAAGCTTTGATACCATAAACAAATATCTGTAACGAGGCAAGCTTTGATGCTGTAAGAACAGGCAATTCAGACTGCATACAAAGCACCACAGACCTACCTAAAATAGACAGTTCCATCAAATTGGCAGGCACGTGGACATCCGGTTCCACTGAGAAGAGTTCTTCAACCAGATATCTGAAATGGGATGTTGCCAGAAAAATGCTGTACGGCATCGCACAACAATGGTGATGTATCCAGTCACGATGGAGACAGACTGGCAGAGAGAGGAGAACGGTGAAATGAGAGAGAGAGAAAGATAGGAGGGAAGAAGGGGAGAGAAAGAATGAGGAAGGGACAGGAAGGAATTAAAGAAAGAGGAGAGAGAGAGAGGAGAGAGGGGGAGAGGGGGAGAGGGGGAGAGAGGGGGGGATTGAGGGGGAGAGAGGGGGCAGGCTTGATTTGCCTGTTTAATATTTTACATTAAACCAGTAAACCAAGGGTTACATCAAAGGAATCAGCCAACCCTTGAAACAGCAAACCACGCCTATTTCTCAGACGAAACCCGAACTCTCGACCCAAAAGCTTCACTCCTGTGACGACAAGCAAGTTACCTATGCGGTACCCGACAGCCTGGAAGGACAGGAAGAAAAGAAAAAAGAAACAAAGAGAAGGAAGGAAACAGCCAGGTCAACAAGAAAGGTAGGGAAAAATGAACGAATACAAGAAGACACCAAGAGAAACACAGATGTAAAGCCTCTAACATTAATACACGAGTGCTCACCCATCGCACGCAGGCACACATCCACACACACACACACGCTGATAGGCGAAGAGCAAGTGACGAAGGAAACATGATTTGGGACAGGCTTCATCGCTGGATTGATTGATTGATGGATTGGAGTGACTTGATTGATCTGACTCTGCAGAAGGCCAGTGCCATGCGCATGGTGGAGCGCAGCGAGGAGGAGCTGCACGCGCTGATGGAGACGCCGCGCGTGCTGCGTGTCGGCGCCACCAACGACGTGGGCAGGCGGCGCAGCGAGTACCAGCGCGGCAGCCCGTGGCTGTACCACGAGAGGCGCACCATGTACTACGCCAGGACCCTCGACATGAAGCAGGCGGAGAACACGCTGCTGGGGCGCTGCGACACGGCTAAATGCAGCGAAAACGAACAGCAGCGCAGCAACGCTCGCCAGCTGCCGGGCTTTGTCTACGTCATCGTGTGAGCTGCTGACGTCAGCATCGACGAGTCTCGTCACAGACGCCATCAATGCTAACGTTTTCCCCACGACTCTACTGCCCCA
Organism: Lanistes nyassanus; assembly: GCA_004794575.1. Classification (NCBI taxonomy): domain Eukaryota; kingdom Metazoa; phylum Mollusca; class Gastropoda; order Architaenioglossa; family Ampullariidae; genus Lanistes; species Lanistes nyassanus. The sequence continues at coordinate 24,494 of SMGT01004186.1, read as the reverse complement.
AGTTAATGATTAACGCTTTTTTCCAGTTTTGACAGATCTACAGCTTAGTGTGCACGTGTGTGTGTGTGTGCAGGTGTGTGTGTGTGTGTACCTGGGTGCGTGCGTGCGAGGGTGCGTGTTATGTTTATAAAAAACTGAAATAAAATATGAATATAGAATGCAATTAAAATTAATTGTTATAAACAAAAGCTTTTTAAAACAATAAATACAGTGAAAACCTGAAAAGAATATTGTATCTTGCTGTATTATTATCTGCTGCAGGCCAGTGCAAAAGTATTTGGTAACTGTACGGCCTAACACCTGTCCCTCCTACCCTTCTCTCTTACCCACACGCGCACAAGGAACACACCACACACAGATCACACACACACAGTCTCTCTCTCTCTCTCTCCCCAACAGTCCTACCTGTTCTTCAGTTATATCTTTAGCGTATGTGATTCTCATGGTCAAATCAAACACTAGGCGTCACTTAGAATGACTCACTGTGATCAATCAACAACATCTTGCTGAACCGTGCTTCCGCTGGGGGTTGTGGGCAATCAATTCAACCAGGGGAGGGGGCAAACAATCAATTCAACCAGCGTCTCTCTCTCTCTCTCTCTCTCTTCATATTATGTGCGCATTTTCAAAGTATTCTGCCAGCAGAAAACATCATCGATTATATCTTTAGCTGGAAAATCAATTTTAATAATTGTCTACAACGGGAAATGTGAGCATAGAGACGACCCAGAGTCCGTGTAAACATGTTGATATAAGCCTTGGCTTTTTTTCTACAGAAATCACGACACGAGGTATTCAGTCATTATTGTTTCTAGAAAACCCAAAAGTAGGGGAAGCAATTCTTGCCTCAAATGCAGTATCCCCACCTGACGGAAACGATTATTAAAATATCAAAAGTTTCTCAAATATCCCTTCTAACCCTGAGGGCCGGAGACTTCACAGAGTATGTAGGCGATTGATAAACTCTCAATATGTTATTTTAACATCATGCTGTCGTGTCATATTGTAGACTGAATTTAGATTAAACTATTTTGGAAAATGCTACATTCATTTCCCAGATATGAAAGATACGGCAGATTAGATTTATTTTAGATATATAGGTATTAGTAATTAAAAGCAGACGAATTGCAGGTGGCATATTAACACTGCATTGAACACAGACCGTTTACAGTATTGCCTGGCGATCTTTTAATTAAACGACAACTGGT
>SMGT01004186.1:5181-23056 GCA_004794575.1 Lanistes nyassanus | reverse complement strand
TCTCTCGGGAGTTCAGGTTCGGACAGAATATTCTGGAAATTCGGTGCCAGCTGCACGTTGCTCGTAGGACCAGGTGAGGTGATGGTCAGTCATCACCCACCACTAAAAGCGAGGTTTTACTGCGCACTTTTGGCGCAGTTGTGGCGCAGTTGTTTATGGAGGTATTGGGGACCATGTCCTTCCATTCACATGACGTTGTTTTTCGACACAAGTTATAGTGTACGAAAGAACACGTCATGACACCTGACTCCGAAATTATAATTTAGCGTCTCCTCATTGACTGGCTGCACGTGTTACTCCAAGCACATAAAAACGCCCGCTGCTGCCACCGCTACCGACGGCAAACCACCGACAACCAACGGATCTTAAGAGATCTGCGCGTCCACAGCCGAGGACAACGGTAATATTTTTGTAAGTTGAAATTGCTTACTTATTATATCTTACGACGCCTGCACTGGCTTACAGATGACAGACTAATGCATCAATGTGTGGTCGAATAGACGAACAAATGTCGGTCGTATGGATGTCTTAGCTGTGCCTAATAATATTGAATATTTAGTGCGAGCCTCAAAAAAAGAAAAAGCTGTTGGCTGATATTAGTGCAGAAAAACATTTTCACAAAGGCACATTCCCGCAGATATACCTGTCGTTGTGTCAGCAATTATTTTTAAAAATGCACGTCTGTCCACCAAGAAAAGACCACCTCTGTGGTCTAGTGGTCTAGAGGTCGGTGGTTCGCGTCCTGGCCGAGTCATACCTAAGACTTAAAAATTGTCAATCTAGTGGCTGCCCTACCAGACGCCTGGCACTACAGGGAACAGTACTAGGACTGGTTGGCCCGGTGTCAGTATAATGTGACTGGGTGGGACTGAGGCCCGTGTTGTGACAGTCCCAGTGTGGCAGCACGTCAACTTGTCTGTACATCGCCGTCCTGACATGAACTTAGTTTGCGGGGAGGGGGGGACGAGTAACCAGCCAACCACCAAGAAAGCGCATGACCGAAACAAACAAAATGGAAGCGAGAGAAACGACCAAAAAAACTAAAAACTTGAAAAATATGTAAATGCAAGCCAAATATTGCTTTGTCCGTGATATGCCCTCGGCAGTGCGCTGTAGCCTGATCAAGTTCTGCAGAGGGCAATCAAGAGCTGAGTTGCATGGCGTGTATGGCCTCTTTATACGTAAAACTTTAAGTAAAACACACAGAGAGAACGACTTTTCTGTAGACTAGAAGGGCACAACTAACGCTCATGCAGCCCAACCCAAGCCCGTCTCAGAAGCTGAAAACTTGCAGTCTTTGACTTCTCCGGACAAGTCACTCCGAGAACAGAGAACGGAGCCAATCCTACATGAAGGTCTTGCTGCAGAAAGAATAAATGGCTAATAGCAAAGAACGGCGCCACTTCGTCAATAAAACATGTCGCCGGCAGGATTTCCTCACTCAGTACACATTGTACATTACAGTTGGAATTACGCGCGGTTTGGCTTTGCCTCGCAGTGAATGTTGCTCACATTAACGACTTTCACTATTTTACAATAATATTGCTGCTTTCCCATGCTTTGTTCTAGTCGCTGATTTGTCGGTGTGTAATACTTCAAATGCAGATCTTAAATTTCGACAGAGCAGCGAGAGCTGTGCAATGTCTTCAGCAGAAAATACCAATCTCTTGCAGCGTTCTCATGCTACTTTATTCTTCGCGCTACATTAGTGGAATTGCAAGCTAGCATAGCAGAAATGATCGGATTTCAACAAAATGCACTGAAGTTGTCAAGTCTTTGAAACAATTGCTGGTCAGCATTTTTCCATCAGGCTACATTTTCCCACCGTCTTCAAACTTATCAAAATCTAGCTAGGACGGAGACAGAAAACAGAAAACCTGATAAAGTATCTGTGTTTTCTAGCAGAATGTCACACGCATCCGCGAATGACTGAGCAGAGGCGAAACGTAAACATGTACACGTCGACATTAAAGACGTGCAAGAATGAATGTTGGCAACCGGTAATTCGTGGAGAAGATTGTGCATGGGTGTGCAAGAAGAGTGGATAAATGATCTCTTTCTTTTTTTGCTCTGTCTGTCTGTCTGTCTGTCTGTCTGTCTGTCTGTCTGTCTGTCCTTTTCCTTTCCGCTGTCTGTCTTTTTGTCTGTCCGTCTGCAAGGCCGGCCTGACTGTGTGAGGCCGGGGGCCTGGGGGCGTGCAGGGTAGTAAAAATATACTTACCCACGATATATTGTAATGAGTTAAATAAGCTGTCATAAATATATGAAAAAAAGGTGGGCATGGGCGTAATGACACAGCTAAAACTTATTTTGGGGTTTATTGTTTTCAGATAAACGATGTTTACTAAACAAACGGACTTGAGTAACCTGCTGGCCTACGCCGCCCTGGGGGTGGCGGACCGGGTGGGTGCCACTGATCACGTGGACAAACGACGAGGGGAGTACGAACACGAGAATCCTCAGACTTACCATGGCAACCGCACGCTGTACTACGCCGAGACCGACAACATGAGGCGACACGAGAACGTCTTGCTCCGACTGTGCCAAGCCACTGGGTCGGGGGCCCTCAACCAGCGAGAAAAAAGCTCCATAACCGGTTTGCACAGAGGCTTTGTTTACGCCATTCTGTCTGACGACGCCAAGTTAAAGCTGAAGCAGAGATGTAAACAGGTGAAGCAGAGCCTCTGCTGAAAGGATTCAGAATAAGCTGCTCATGACCTTCCGTAACCAAAAGAAATCGATCATAAATCTACTGTCAGCCACCTGCTGCAAGCCAGCAAAGTAACAGAAAGAGGCTTTCAATAGGCATCTGTCTCTCGCTTCCACACTTCCGGGTGTGATTTCTCAGAACATGTTCAATCAATGTTGTCTATGATGTCATGAGCTATGCTGTCTCCATTCTGACGGGCTGTGTTCTTAGGCCAAGGAGGCGATGCCACTAGCAAGACTGCATTAGTAATAATACTAACGGGGTGACAGAAATAGAGTAGATTATTATTATTATTGATATTGTTTCAAGTTAGTGCTAGTATCAGTATTGACATTAGCTTTAGCATTAATGAGATTTATGGATTAACATTTCTGTTGGTGGTGGACTGGGCGACCTTTTAACTCTGGTTTTGCAGACTGTGGTTGGATGATTTAGACTTATTGAGCCACATGTAAATTATGGTGATGGGTAAATAAAAGGTGTAATTTGCTTGTTCTGTTAGTCGAACTGTAATGAAAGAGCAATGAAGTCAGTAAGTATGTTTGAATGCGTGTCCTGAATGCACGTTTATGCACGCGCGCGCAAACAATGCTGTCCGCTTGTGTATACATACCAGTTGAGGAATGACTTCGTAGATGACTGAGGACATAATAGAAGTTATCATGCATAAACTACTAGCGCTCCTTCGTAGCGAATGTTTGCAAAACACTAGAATTTTTTATTTTATCTTTTCGATTTTCCAAAAACATCTTTTATTTCTACAGCAAAATTTCATACCCGAATAAAATAAAGTGCAAATGTTCAGATTGCACGCTTTTTTATGCACGTCTCGTTACAGTTTACTGTTATTCTGGTCAGAGAGTAGGGATCAGCAGGTACAGGGCTTGCAGACGCTGGCCTCTTAACTGTGTTACAAGTCGCCAACATAATGTTTCCTGGCCACTCCAAGGTGCCCTTTCCACTCCAGCATTCGGAAGAACTACCTCTCGTCAGTTACAGACAGCTTTCTATCAAACGTCTTGAGCTTGTAACATTTCAACATTTCAAAATGCACATGTTAGGGAGAATACTTGGCCTTTACAGTCAGGACATGAACCACATTACATTATAAACGAGGTAACGGATGTAAGAAGTTACTTAGAAATTACCATAAGATACAGGGCATAAGCCGCACGAGCCAGAAGCTCTAGTCCCCTGCCCGCCCCCTTTCCCCTCCTTCTCTCAGATGGGGTGTGGAGGGGTCCCTCGAAGGAAGATAGGAGGCCCCTCTAAAGGTGCTCATATCAGTAAGTGAGCCTGCAGCCTCTGTTAATCTAAAAAATAGCCTTTAATTGATGGTGAGGGCAAGGTCTGTATTAGTGAGCACGTGGACAGATATCATCAAGCGTTTTTGTAGTTTAAGCGAGTCCTTCATTCCGACATTCGTCGCTCGCATCAACACGCCTGTATGTCTTCCTCCAAACCTTATAGTTTTACCTGTAACGATATTGCTATTGTCCCTATACTCCTACCCTCATGTGACTAGAGGGAGCAGCTGCCTAGTAAGGCTAGCCTTCCAGGACCAGCCAGGTGCTGGGTGATGCGTCCGAAAGGTGATACGGCGGCCTGACACTGCACTGGACATTAGTTTTACGACGAGCTCCTTTAGTAACTGAGGGGGGGGGGGGCAATCAGCCGCCTGCAATCAACAGCTGTCGGGCTAGTTACATGAGCGGAGAACTCAGGCAACTCGAGGCTAATGACCAAAGCGCTCAGCTCGAGTAACCCCAGAGGGCGTCGTAGGTATGTCCAGTCAGCGGTCAGCAGGCAGCGGGCAGACCAGCACCTGGTGCCGTAAATCAGAATGCCTGGCGCACGATTCCCTGCATTTAACCAGGCCGTGGCAGCGACTTCGACACACAGGCCTTTAGAGAGAGAGGGGAACACACACAGAGGGTCCCTTCGGGGAGAAGCCTCTGAGACACAGAGACTTAGGAGACGCAGAGAGAACGCCTTGGAACTAGGCGAAGCTGCGAGCTAAGATGGAAGGCTAAACCTTTGACGCCTTTTGTTGGAGCTAGCGACTGATACAGCTCTAACGGTTATGAGGCGGATAGAAACACAACGAGCAGAGGTCGTAGTAAGAAGTCGCTAGACGTGTTGCCACTCAGTTATGTTTTAGACTCTCGGCCAGTCAAGCAGCAAAGTGGAAAATAATAAAAAGATTGTAGAATTTTTCGTCGGCCTCGGTTGTCTTCGTTCTTCTTTCATCCTCACTGACATGGGACGCAAGCGATGACGATAACAAGAAGTCATGAGATATACAGGTTTAGTTTTAACACTTTCGATGGTACAGACTTTCTGAAAATGTGGAGATATTCCCTGAACAGGATGGAAGTTTCCAGATTTGGACAGTTAATTAAGAAACAGCAGAAGAGTTATAAGAGTTCCAACACAACAGACTGGCAAGCGGACACACGCTCACACGGACACGTGGTCCACGGACCCCAAAAAAATAATTTTATGGATGCAAATGTTTAATTTTTAAAGAAAACGTGATGGCTTCTATTTCATGTGTTTCATTTGTTTGTTTCACTACGGAATGAAACCACCAATGAATGACGCTGGCTGGGAGGGAGGGAGGGTGCATGTGTTTGTTCCTAATATGCGAGAAAGTTTATGTGTATATGTATCGTGTGAGAGCGTGCGTGCGTGCATGGCCATGTGTGATTGCGTGCATGTTTGTGTTCGTGATGTGTAACCCTGAGCACTATCTCCACTTTTGGTTACCTCTCACCGAAGACGGAATTACTTGTGGATATTCTGTGCTCCTGTGCTTCATTCTTCTGTCTTTATTTTCCCTACCCATTAATTTATATATCTCCGTCGCTCTGTCTCTCTTTATTAAGTGTATTATTCACTCGCTCATCAGCACACAGGAGTGTCTACTCTAAACTATTCACTTACCCCCCCCCCCCCACGTCCCATTTTCCCCATTACTAAAGGCCAGACCAGACGGCTGGCATTTCGGCGTCGAAACAAAAGAACAAAAGCCTCTCGGTCTCAGTCTTCTTTTTCAGAATGGCTTGATCTTTCCGGGGCTGTTTAGCACCTACTTTGCTGCAGGGATGCAGAGTACGTCGGTCCAAGTATTTTTTTACAAATGGGCCGCAACCCTGCCTGAACTATTGAAGAGAATAACGTGCCCCGTGAACACGTTATTTCCCTTTTGTCGAAAAAATGCCACAGATATCACAACTGGGGAGATAATATCTCAACCACGTACCTCATTCTCGCCTTTGCTTACGAGAAAAGAATGACCACGTGATGCACAACACTCACAGAACGCAGCATGCTTCTTACAGTCCGCACGACAGTCTGTACGTTGGAGCGCTCCTTCCTTGGATATGTTCACCAGTAGATACCATGAAGACCTCTTGAACACCTCCACGTAACAGCAGACTTCGATGCTGACGATCACACACGTCACAGAGGATATGACGTTTTCCAAAGGCTGACACACAGCCCCTTGAGCTCACCCCAAGAGCTCGGTTACAGACAGCCTCCTGGTAAGGCTGGACCTTCGCCCCCTGCTTCAGACGGTTGTCTTGTCCGCGGTTTTCGGTCTCCCTCCTTTACGTTCTGCAGTCCTCTCCCGCCCGGTAGACCGCCTCGGTGGCCTAGTGGTTAAGGGGTCCGCTTCCGAGGCGGGAGGTCGGGGTTCGCATCCCGGCCGAGTCATACCAAAGACTTAAAAATTGGCAATCTAGTAGCTGCCCTGCCAGACGCCTGGCACTACAGGGAACAGTACTAGGACTAGTTGGCCCGGTGTGTGGGTGACTGGGTGGGACTGGGGCCCGTGTTGCGCCATCAGTCCCCGTGTGGCAGCACGTAAACTTTGTCTAAGCAACACCCTCCTGATATGCACATAGTTTGGGGCTGGACGTTAAGCACCAATTCCCCCCTCCCGCCCGGTCAGCGTAGATCACACACCCTCGCAGAGTCCCTTGCGCTATGCAACGGTCTACTCAAGCCACGTGCTAGTGTCGCTACTAGACTTCCACACTTCTAGCAGAACGAGACACCTCAATTCTGCAGCTGAATCCTTCAGCCTTCAGCAGACTTGTACCACAAGACACGTACGTCTCCCCACAGCAGCTCTTCTTCACAGGAGTTCAGGCTAACAATACCCTCACTGTAGTCTTCGCTGAAGAATTCCTCTCACATGAGATTTAGGCAGAAGATGCCCTCTCACAGGATAGTCGGGCGGAAGATAATTTGACGGTCTAAACCAGTCCTTTTATTCTCAACTTTCGTCCGTAGATTCTTTCGGTCACAAGCACGTGGTCAACAAGACAGTTACATATATCAACCAATCAGGCCACGAGACAGCAGAAGCCACACCCCGTGTCAACTACTAGAACACGCCCCTAAGTGGACACCTAGAGTGGACATAGCTACCCCCTCCCTTTCCTGGTTGTTTACACCCATCGGCTACATCAAAGCCCCTGGTGCTGGATACAACGCCTCAGCAGCTTCTCCCAGATACGTAATCCTCCCCTGCCCCTAATCCTGGCCAGTCTCAGGGCGAGTAACACCTTGCCCCTGGTTTCTAGGGCCTGCACCCGTGATCAGAAGTGTGAAATGATCCTAACCTGGGCTGGTGATGACGTGAGCGGCTAGATGGCGGCTTGAACAAGGGGATAATGGACCTTACTTAGGGCCTGAGGGTCGTGGATGGGTCACACCTAGAATCTGTGGTGCAATCTCCTTGACCCACCAGACCCCAAAACGTGAAAACAGATAACAGTAGAAACTGACCAAAAACTGGCAATATACATAAAATTTTATGTGCAAGCCTTTTTTAAAAAATCTTTTGGGAGCTTTTAGTTTAAAGAAAGCACGCAGCTTGCGTTTCTGGTAAATATCGTATGGGTCAGTTATTTGTATGCTTATAGTTTCCAGAAAAAAACACAGAAAAATCAGTTTAATTAAGCGATTACAGCACCTGTTCAACAAGAAATAACACCCGCAATAACGGACTGCGGGCTACACATCTCTGACTCACTAAGTTTGCAGCACGATATGACGAGTGTAAAAAAATGTATCTGCTGGTTAGTGCGTTAATCCCTCCGCCGCTCTGTCAGCCAGTCGTCGTCATCTGTCTCGTGCAACACCTAAGCGGTACACAGAGAGGAATAGAAAGAATAGAAAGACTTGCCGACTCTCGCCTTCCAACGATTATTCTTTCCCGGTAAATGGATTTTTCAAGAAAGAACGCGTTCCATGCCACAACCCCTTCCCCAAACTACTTTTTCGTTCAAAGCGAAATTCCGGGAACAATAAAATGTCGGGGAAAACCACACGGAAAGAAATGTGTGGTAGGTTTCGTGCAATATTTACCGAGTGTGCGTTATAGTTAGAGTTAGAGTTCCAGAGGCACGTGTATAATTTTCTGAAATGAACAAAGATCTGGGGAGAGAGAGAGCTGGGGAAAGGCCTGTCTATCCCCCCAGCACATATTGTCTGTCCCACCAGCACACACTGTCTGTCCCGCCAGCAAGCATGCAAAACAAGATGACTTACAGATGAGATACATTTCAACCCACTCACATATGCATTCCTGCGACTTTTCTGTTATACTAAGAGCAGTATACCCCTGCTGTCACCTCATAATAATGGTAAAATTCCTTTAAAAATGTATACTTTTCTAAAGGCCAAGAAAGGTTCGTTGCAGCCGTTGACAAACTGAAACTAGGGAAATGCCTAGCCAGTAAAAACCGGCTTTACCAGGAAGGAAAAATAAATAGGTCGCGGATCTGGGGACCGGCGAGTGGCTCAGTCCTCCCAAACAGCCTGCCTTTATCTCCTCTTTTTTTTTCTTCGTTCTGCAAGCTGCAGCCACTGACATGCAGGCGTGGTGGAGGCGTGTTACACCACAAGCTGGCAGCTAGCACGCGGGCTTTTGAGATATGCTGTGCTATGTCTGCATCTTCTTCTGGAATAACCGAAAACGCTAGCAACTTACAGATTGTGATTCTACTAAAATAAATAAAATAAAATGTGGATTTTTAACACATTTCATGCACACTTCGCGCGGACGATGGAGACAGACACGCTAGTGAAAACAACGAACACACACAGAGGGAGAGATGAACGCACCACTGACCAACAGGTTGGGAAACAGATCGTCCTTCAGTCACAGATGGGTGGAAAAGTATCATAAGAGACGATGAACAGAGAAAGTTGTAAGTTAATGCAGACAGGCAATCGGGACGTCAGTCAATGTACTTTCGGAAAAGAAAAGTTTTTAAGTTTCGTTTGAAAGTCTGTAGTGATGGGGAGTGGCGAATGTTGTGGGGAAGTGAGTTCCATTGGGTGGATGCCGAGAAGGTGAACATGCGCTGTCCATATGTTTTTGTCCTGATGCGGGGTACTGCGAGAGTGCGATCGTCGGAAGAGGAGCGGAGCTGTCTCACTGGAGTGTAGATTGTAAGAAGTTCTGAAAAGTAGCTGGGGCATGCACCGGTGAAAAAATTGAAACAGAGAATGGGGAGCCAGTGCAGAGTGCGGAGGAGAGGTGTGGCATGGTCTGTTTTGCGCGTTTTCAGGACAAGGCGAGCGGCCGAGTTTTGAAGTTTCTGTAACTTCTGTAGCAGATACAGAGGACAGCCGGCTAGCAAGGAATTGCAGTAGTCGAGTTTAGACAGAACGTAGGCACATACAAATGTGTTTGCAACCTGATCGGACAGAAGGTGACGGAAGCTGCTGATTTTTCTGAGTTCAGAATAAGCGGATATGCAGATATTGGAAATGTGTTTGTCGAGTGTCATGTTAGAGGAAATAATAACACCGAGGTTTCTTGCAGAGTCGGCGAAAGGGATGTCGACATCACCAATTCGAACTGCTGTGGGATATTCTTTCACTCCAGCATTTCTTTTACTGAAGAGAAGAGCCTCTGTTTTTTCGTCGTTCAACTTTAGTCTGTTATGAACCATCCATGCTTTGACACTGGATATGCAAGTTTGCATGGTCATGATGCTGGCATGTGCATCAGCTGGAGGACAAGAACTGTATAATTGGGTGTCATCTGCATAGGACTGGGTGGAGACCATGTGAGTATGAATGAGTGATGATAGTGGTTTGATGTATAGGATGAAAAGGATAGGGCCCAGGACAGATCCTTGAGGGACTCCGAGAGACAATGCTGATGGGGGTGACAATTGGTCAGCGACAAGTACAGACTGAGTTCTGCGAGAGAGGTAGGACTGGAACCACGCCAGCGCCGACCCACAGATGCCGTATACATCATGGAGACGATTGAGGAGGATGGTATGGTCGATCGTATCAAACGCTGCGGAAAGATCAAGGAGGGTCAGAAAAGACACTTCACCTTCATCCAGAGCAGACAAAATGTCGTTGACAACTCTAGTCAGAGCTGTTTCCGTGCTGTGGAATGGCCGATATGCTGACTGGGAGTGAGAGATAAGGTCGTTAGAGTTGAGGTAGGCGAGAAGTTGATTTAGAACGACCCTTTCAACCACTTTTGAGAGGAAGGGTAGGTTGGAAACTGGGCGGTAGTGCTTGAGGCTGTTTGCGTCAAGGGTGGGTTTCTTGAGAAGGGCTTGACTATTGCAGCCTTGAACAGCGATGGAAAGACTCCTGATGACAGACTAAGTGAGAGTTGGGAGCAGAACATCCAGGCAGGCAAGGAGAAGGTGGGTTGGTATGGGGTCCAGAGGGCAGGTAGTAGGTTTAGATTTTAATATGACAGCCTTGAGGTCTGACTGAGATATGGGCTGGAGGGAATGAAATGAACAAGATGACAGGTTGTCAGCAAGGGCTGGAGGTCCACAGAGTAGCACCATCTGGTCCAGCTCAGCTCGAATATCCGCGACTTTGCGTAGGAAGTACTGAGAGAAAGCCTGGGGTAGCTGTGTGACAGGAACGTCAGTGGGTAGTGGCGATTCCTTGTTTCGACCTGTCAGTTTGTTACAGATTTCAAACAGCTTTTTGCTCGAGGAAGAGTTGACAAACTGTGCTTGAAAGAAGGATTTCTTAGCTGCATAAACTAGCTTGGAAACAGGGCGTTTCGCTGCAAGATATAGTTGTCTGTGTATGGTGAGGCGTGATCTCAGCCAGAGCCTTTCTGCGCGACGGCGCGCCTGCTTAAAGCTTAATAGAAGGTCAGTTATTTATACCAACCAATTACAACAACTTGAAATTTGAGTTTAACCTCAATGGAGAGCACCAGCACAGCTGTGTAAAAGTTTGTTGCTCAAGCAACTGGCAAAATGTCTGGGAACAAAACTCTATGTAAACAACCCTGCTGTTTCTGTTTTCTGTCTGACATACACTTGAAACTGTTTCTGCAACCATTTCCAGAGACTTTTTATATTTCACATTTCTGAGTCTGTTATTTTTTTCAAGTGCTGTTGCCAGCACCAGTAAATATGATGGGAGTTTTGCTTAATATATTTAGGAGTCTGCTGTACAGCTAAGAGAATTCCCTGTCAAATATATTGCACACATTTTTATGATTCAAATCTAGAAGCAGAATTTTTTAATTTGACCCTCAGAAATCCTGTTAAGTATATCTTTTTTCTTTATTTTAGTGTAAAACTGGATATTGGAGATCTGCAGTTCTCTGTATACTTTAACAACCTCCCACATAAATATACAAGGCGCACGGCTCTGGTGCACTGTCTTTTGGTAAAGTTGTTGTGTGACATGGCAGAATCAAATTTTGTCTCAGTCACTGTTTCATGAATGGTTGAAGCACAGTAATTGTTGCAGAAGTCTGTGCAGCAATTTCCTGTTGCTCCTGTGGCCGAGTCAGACCTCATATGTCTTGACAGACCGCCTCAGTGGTCTAACGGTTAGGATGTTCACTTCCAAGGTCGGTGGTTTGCACCCCAGTCAAGTCATACCTAAGACTTAAAAATTGGTAGCTGCCCTGCCAGACGCCTGGCACTGTAGGGAACAGTCCTAGGACTGGTTGGTCCGGTGTCAGTATAACGTGACTGGGTGGGACTGAAGCCTGTGTTGCGACCGTAGTCCCAGTGTGTCTTGATTCCCCCCTTTATTCTAAGACAGGAATAACAGACAACAGTAAGCATCTTACAGCTGTTCACTGTTGATTGCCTAGATCTGCCATCAGAAATACAAAAGGAAGCCACCCAGATGGTAGATGGGAAAGTTTTTATAATTGTAAAAATGCACAGCCTGACGCAATTCATCATGGATGGTCGGGTACCAGGGGGCTGCCTTTAACGGGTGTACTCGACAGCGCCGGGCAGGAGCGTGTGTATCGAGGGCTTTACGAAGGGCTTTATCAAGCTCAGCAACCGTGAGAGGACCACACAACATGTTCTGTAGATCTGTTTTGAAACTGCCCAGGTCCATCAAACGAATGGGGCGTGTGGTTATAAACAGCTGAGTTGGCTTCGGACATTGGATGATTAAGTTAAACTGAACACAATAATGATCTGATGATAACGTCGTGGAGACTGTAGTCGACTCTACAATGCTGTCCTCTGGTCTGTGCATGACCCAATCGAGAATGTGGTTTTTACATGCGTTGGATGGGTGACAGACTGGGTGAAACGAAAAACATCAAGCAGTTCACACATCTTGATTGTGAGCGGGTGATTAGAGTCATCAAAGTGCGTATTCATATCACCAAATACTACGGCAGATCCGCCAGTAATGTTGCAATAATCCAGTAAATCGCTGAAGTCTGAAAGAAACATCATGTCCGTCAGCTTGTTTTTTCTGCTGGGGGGTGGTCTATATAAACAAAGCAGATGCACCAGTTTGCTTGAAGCAGCAAGCGTCACCTGAAGACACTCGAACGACGGGTGTGGGAAAGGCAGCGTGTTGCTGAAGGAAACACAGTTTGAGAGAGAACATTTGTAGATAGCTGCAATTCCGCCGCCACGTGTAGCACGGGGAAAGGACCTAATAAAGTAACCCTGTGGGGTCAGGTCTTGGAATATAACTTCATCACCAGTTTCTCTCAACCATGTCTCCGTGAGAAACATAATGTCAATCTCTTTGTCCCTGACGTATTCCACGATCTCAGCGCGTTTAAGAGCTTGTTGGGCAGAGGAGACTGACTGGGCATTGAAGAGCGCGATATGAAGACCCATGAAAATCCTAGACGAAACAGAAATGTCAGTACGAGAATGTGACTTCTAGGAGATGGGTGAGTGGCGGATTTTCGAAGCCTTGGTGTCCGCCGTCGCCCCCTGTGCGCTTTCTTTGTCGGACAGTGGAAGCACGGGAGATGACGACAGTGTATGCCGACATCATGCAGGGTCCGACAGAGCGACGAACAAATGCTGGAGGTTGGAGGCAAAGGAGACAGCCTCGGTACTTGATCTGAAACGGAGCGATGAAATGTCGAATATCCGCTCGAGATTGCAGTAGAAATCAATTGATCCCTGGTGTAGCAACAACGGAGCACGAACAGCTGTAGGAGTGTAGACAATCAACCGTGGCCGCAGTCGCTGGCTGTTGCATAGTGGAACTGCTCAGCGAGAAGTAGGTTGGCTGAACAGCACGCAGAGTGCTGTGTGTATCTTAGGCACACTGTGGATACACAGAGCTCCAACACAAAAGTAGAAAGCTGTTTCAATTAATGGATGGAAACAATGCAAATTACACCACTGTGTATCCGGGATTGTGACGCAAAGAACAATGCAAAACTTGTTAAAAAGTAGTAATAGTACAATGAAGATAACCAATGAGAGGTCACGTCAGGTGTGTCAAGCCCGCACAGTGAACCAGGCCCAAGGTCAAGTAGTATACATCAGTGATCTTGTGATGTGGAGTGCAACACTATCTGCTGGTTGATGGTTACACCCAGTGAAAAGCACACAATGCTATGAACAAAGTTGGTGGTGCCATCCACTGGATCAGTTATCCAAGTAGGTTGATCGGTCAGAGTTATCGCAGTCTTGATCAGACACACTCTCTTCACGAATAAACCTATAGTCTGTGGCAGACACTAGATCGGCCGGACAAGACTTGGTGACCACTGTCTTCTCGATTCAAAATGCATCAATTTACTAGCTTTGTACTTTCTTCTGAAACTAAATCCATTAACTTTTTTTGAAGATTGGACCCATTAGTGGGTAAGATAAAAGTACTTCTTGCTACTGGCTTATATAAGGCAGTATAATAAATACCTTTCAGCAAAATTAATGTCTTTTCTACTGACGATCTATTATACTTACAGGAAGAGCAGAGCACACACTTTAATTTGCATAACTACTTTTGGTTATTAAATTCTTTAATTTTTTATTGAATTTTCTTTAGCCGGCAACAAACATAACTCTAAAGCTTGGCGTGCTTCTACCGTCTATTTTATCTTATGTCAGTTATATCATTTTCTTTACCGTCCGCCCTCTCACCATTTCTGCATACACTCGGATCTTGGACTAGCTTGTGGATTTTGCTGGTTCGAATCCAGGAATGGCGAAGGATTATTTCCTGATGTTAAACATTGTGCACACTCCATCTGGCCTTTCTCCCTGTAAATTAAACTGCCTCTTAATTCGCCTTGTCTTGAGCAGCAATTATGAGAAAGTGAATCAAGCAAACCAAAGTTCCATCTCGTTGCGTTTCATTCCAGACGAGTTCTCGGCGCCTCTAATACTTACCCCAGTCAATCCACAATTCAAAAATCAATTTCTTCCCTGATACACAGAAGTTTTCCGCGTGAATTGTTTTCTCATACGAATGAACGTTCCTCCACCCCAACTTGCCGGCTGGGTAACAGTGTCGTTTAGTACTAAAGTTAGTACGACTTAGTACGAATCTGGAAAACTCATAAATTCTTCTACTTCTTATACCATAGCATATAAACTTAGTGAAGATATCTTACAGATGCAACCGCAATGAACGGTAAAGTAAGAAATAAGTGACAGTAAAGAAAGTCTCCACAATCTGAGAGTTTTAGATCTTTTTTATTAATCACAAGAAAAGTGTGTCTGCTTACCCTGTGAAGTAGTAAAAAGGTTAACAGTAATAGTAAATTTGTATTGATACCGTTCACTCACTGGACGGACCTAGATATTCGCGAATGCATACCTACACACAGCAAGGTGTAACCCTTAAAACAATTGCAAGGTACTTGGATCCGACACCCTTTATTCTCACAAGGGAAGAATTCACTCTTCATGAATGTATCTGATTGTCTTCCGTCTATAAATCGTTTCCTTATAATGACCAGTGCTCCTTGTATATTAACAGCTGTTCTATATTATCAGCAGTGATTTACCTGTGTCCCACTTAACCACCTGTAGTAACTCAGTACCTGCCTGCCTCGCCATTTTCGCTCCTCCTTACAAAACACGACAACTAAAGCCCGGCCAGTCCACCTTTCACTTTAGAACATGACCCTTGCTCACTCAGAACACAACACCTGATGTCTGGACACAAAAAAACAAAACAAAACTCATCGATAAAGAAAGTGTCCACAATCTGTCAACTTTAATTCCACCGGTCAATACACTTAGGCACGAATCAGAAGGAATAAGTTGGTTGGATTACACAGTCAGTCAGTGGGCACACTGGTAAATTTAAACCCCGAAGGCTGTCCTTTCGCTCTCACCCCCTCACTCACCTGGGCAGCTGACATCAACTTAAAGTTGGCTCATTTAGACAACACAGCCATCAACATTAACACGGATATTTCTTTTAAGCAACATCGTAATCCCTTACGCACAGACGGTCTCAACTTTAGCGACCCAAATAACTATCAATCACTCACATGAATGCTATGCAAAAGTACAGGTAATATGTAAACACCCGTTCAGTAAAGTCAGCTAAAAGTATTCCCACCAAATAGCAATAAACAGCACCCCTCTCCCCAAGAAAACGAAATATAGCCGAGGTTGTGAACACGGGACAATCGTCTGTCCTGCAAAGTTTATCGTAATAAATCTTAAGTCTCTCTGGGTTTACCAGCAAAGCTGATGTTCAATACACGCTTTTCTGCTAGGGAAAACAAAAGAAATTTAATACTGGAACGTAGTCAAATGTTACTTGTCCTCGAGAGCCATGTTGTCATGAGAGCCTGTGGCAACAGCACACTTTACATCGGGCACTAACATGCTTGAGATCACCTGTAAGTTGAGACTCGCTCGGGTTTCAGCAGCGTGCAGCTAACTGGTTTACGCTGCGAGCCGGTGGGACAGGCGAGTGTCGAGAAAACGAACAATATTCTAGACCTGCATAGAGAGTGACACATCCGCTTTGAATCCATACTTTGGTGTCTCGTCGCTGACTAAAAACCCCAAACGCCGCTGTCTCATGAAGCTGGTGGCCTATATATATATATAGCTGTCACTTATCACCAACGAACCTGACGAGAGCTTCGAGAACAGAACAAGCGCGAACAGTTTAGACGGTAAGCTATTTTTGCTTTTAGTTTGTTAGCAACTTGATTACAAGGATAGATATATGAACGAAACAAAACTATGGAGTATTTACTGAGTGTATTGCGATGGAGATCCCGGATGCGCACAGACACTTGCACGTGCACGTATTTTAAACAGAAGGTTTAAATAAAGCAGGAAAAGAGCATAGCACAGGCGAACTCTTGGTCAGTTGTGTTCGTATCAGCTAAAGCTCTCTATCTCTTTATTTCCAGCCACATGACACGATTGGTACAGAATAGATAACATGCAGCCTCAATTGCAATTCTATTACAATGTATCCTTATTTCTTTAGTGCTTGTAATAGTAGAAAGTAATATTTAAAGTACAAGTTGACATACTGAGGGTGAAAATATTAATTAAGTAGTCAATACAATCTGTCAATCGCACCACTTCGTGCATATTGAAAAACTCCACATACACAGGCCACTATAGTGTAGCTTCATATTTATGTTAGCATTTCTAAAATCGCTCTGTTTGGGGTGTGGGTGCGGGGTAAGATATGTGGCTATTTTTGGTTACTGTTTTCCTAATTTACGTCTGTAAAATAAAGAACTTGGCTTCAAGAAGTATTGTGTCTCGATCTTGTTTATTAAATCTAACGTTACAGGTGTGCACACATTTATCAGTCACGCCCCTGTTCAAGCCATTCCAGACCTCTTTAATAATTTCACAGTGCCAGGAAAGATGCTCAATCGTTTCTGGTTAGTTGTTACAATAGGTACATGCATCATTCTCCCCCACTCTGATATGCCTTGCCGTAACCATTGTTCCCAAGATTCTGCTCACAATTCGCATTTTAAACCATTTTTAAAGTCTTTATTTACAAATGTAAATTTGGAAAACACAACCCGCTTTATGTCGTCTTTCTGCCCTTGCAGAATTCACTAATTTCCTACTCGCGCCCCGGACCCATAAACACACAGAACTGAACAGGGGGAAAAAAAGAACGACAGTCAGAGTGATAGATACAGACACAGAGGGGAACAAAGACAGAAGCTATGACAAACAGGCAGTTCAAAACAATTTTTGTTTCTTTAGAAACCCCTCCAATGCGCACGGAAAAGACAACCCAAGGAGACCTCCATGTCATGATAACAATGGAAAATCCTTATCGTGTCGGAGCCACTGTCAATGTGGAGAGAAGACGTGGTGAATACGAGCGAAAGGATCCTCGCCGTTACCACAGAAACCGCACCATGTATTACGCCGAGACAAACAACATGAGAAAAGCTGAAGACAAACTGTTGGCGCTATGTGCGACGGGTACATGCCCCAGAAACACACAGATGCGCGCGAACACTTCAGAAATCCCAGGCTATGTTTACGTCATCGTGTAACCAGCTTAAGTCGAGGGCCCTGAGCGTCCTCAGATTATCGATGCAGATCTGTGTGTGACCAAGAACATTAATGTGGCTACTGTTGCACTTCTGCTATTCTTAAACTACATCTTGAGTTTATAGTGGTATCAGTACTACCAGTTACACTAACAGAAGTACATTTATTGGAATACAGTAAAACCTCCCATATAAAACTTTGAAAAAACAGCCAAAATCAGGTGTTGTAATGGAGGACTGGTCACGCTGAACTGTTAGTACAACATGTATGTACCGTGTCGGATAGGGTTAGTGTCATGGGAATTTTTGCAAGAGCCATGATAGCAGGGTTTTCCTGAGAGTTAGACAATACTAGTGAGGCAGAGGCACCTCAGTTTGCGTAACTGTGGTCGGTGCGGGAGGGT
>SMGT01004185.1:69974-96424 GCA_004794575.1 Lanistes nyassanus | reverse complement strand
CCCGTTCCTCCGATAGAAAGGGCGAGAACTTTCCTTTTTAAAAGATCTTCAAAGATTCCTTATCATGCTAATTTAGGGATAGATGGGGTGTATCTTTCAAAGGCAGGATCATAATCTGCACACGCCAAGAAATTTAAGTTCCCTTGCAGTACAAAATGAGCTGGTCGAATTTGTCGACTGGAAATTACACAATTACACAGAAGAATGAACTAAAAGAAATGAAGTGCAAAGAACACTTGCTTTTCTTCGGATCTTTTTTCTCTCTCCTTTTTGTGTGCGCATTTGCTCTGGATTTTGTGTGACGCAGAAGAGAGAGAGAGAGAAGTGACAGAAATAGAGATAGTGGTAGAAATGGGGTCAGAGCTAGGAACACAAAGAAAAAGAGAGGGAAGGATGCACCAAGGAGACGAATAAGAAGGGAAGGAAGCAATTAATGCAGCCTTATTAATTCTGTCTTTGCTGGCATTTCCGTTTTTAAATTGCTGCGTTCACGAACACTGTTTAGTCGAGCTTCATTCGTGCTTATCACAGCCATCGCTGTAAATGAACCTCATTCTTGTCTGTTAATAGACATTATTCACGTTAAGCTTTTATTCCTACCTACCGCAGGTCTTGCTAAAAATGAGCTTCATTCATGTGTGTTTACAAAAATGAGCATGAAAAAGCGCAGAATAACTGGAGCCAATCAAAATACAGTATCACGTAAAATATGCTAATCTCGTTGGGTCACCACTGAAAACCTTGCAGTTTCCTGGAAGATCTTTATTGCTTATACCCCACCACACCCCTCCCCCAACCCCCACCTATCCCCTACTCCTAGCCCCCGCCCTAACCCCACCCCTTCCCCTTCCCCTAAATCCCCCCTCCTCCCGGAACATCCCCCTCTCCCTCCCTTCCACCCGCCCCTGGAAAGACCTTCGAAATATAGCTCGCCATTTGATTGGCTCCGCTTGTTACACATCCTAAATAGAGCTCGTCATTTGATTGGTTCCAGTTGTTCTGCGCTTTTACATGGTGAAATCGCTCGTAATATCCCGCATTCCTCTCTGCAACCTCCACTGTAAACTTTACTCCTGTCTGTTCTCTGACACTACTCAATGTAAACCTTACTCCTCTCTGTTCTCTGACACCACTCACTGTAAGCTTTACTCCTGTCTGTTCTCCGACACCACTCACTGTAAGCTTTACTCCTGTCTGTTCTCTGACACCACTCACTGTAAGCTTCACTCCTGTCTGTTCTCTGACACCACTCACTGTAAGCTTCACTCCTGTCTGTTCTCTGACACCGCTCACTGTAAGCTTCACTCCTGTCTGTTCTCTGACACCACTCACTGTAAATCTCACTCCTGTCTGTTCTCTGACACCACTCACTGTAAGCTTCACTCCTGTCTGTTCTCTGACACCACTCACTGTAAGCTTCACTCCTGTCTGTTCTATGACACCACTCGCTGTAAGCTTCACTCCTGTCTGCCAACAGGCACCGCCCACACTGGGGTCACGTTCCGTATCCGCTTACACCGGAAGCGGACGTTCTACGTGCTGAACACCATCATCCCCGTGGTCATGCTGTCCCTGCTCAACGTCCTCGTCTTCCTGCTCCCAGCTTCCTCGGGCGAGAAGATGGCGCTGGCGGTGACCGTGCTGCTGTCGTTCACTGTCTACCTGAGCATCATCAGCGAGGTCATGCCCAAGACCTCGGAGAGCATCTCGATACTGGGTGGGTGTCTTGGAGCCATTATCGTCATCGTGGCCACGTTCCATCGCGATGATTTTCAGTTCTTGGGTTACTAAAAGGCATCTGCGGCCTTCATTTCAGCTTAGTCCTCGCCTGTTTTATATGCTATATATTATATTGCGGGGATTGACTGAGTTAGCCAGTCAGTCAGCCAGCCAGCGATCGTACGCCCAAGTACGTAACTATACGTGTGTGCGTGCGTGTGTCAGGGCGTGTTTGCGTGGGTGCAATACAATGGTTTTGAGCGTGTTGAGGTGTTAAGCTTTGTAGTGTATTCGCGTCACAGTCCATAAAGACATCACTTCAGCTGGGGCGAGAGAAGAACCTTCGACCATCGCTTGATCGATTCGTTTGTTCATTCACCGGACTACTTGCTGTCCCTTTCTTCGATATCATTTGTATTTCTTTTCTGATTTTTTTTATTGATCGGACTGGCTTTCTTTCAGTATTTCTTCACTCATTCAGACAAAATGGTCACATCCTCCGTTTCATCTTCATCGACGTCGTTGTCTTTGCCGACTCTTCCCCCCCCCCCCCACCTTCCCCCCACGAACCTTCATTTCTCTTTTTTTCTTTGAGTCCATCCCACCTTCAGATAAAACGTGACTCGCATAACTTTCCGTTTTGCTAGCGTAATAAAATTCCTAAGCAGAGGCGTTCCTTAACGCCAGTGAAGAGAAAGCTTTTCGAAGATTTCCATAAAAACAAACACAAAGGCACGAAACTCAAACGGCTCACTCAAAGAACACGTCTGCTTAATGCCTTTCATCTCCTGAAGTTTCCATTGCTCCCTAGAAAAGTTCGCTAAAGAACTGTGATGTTCATTCACTGCATGCAGAGTTTTAAACGCGGTGAATAGATTTTGGCGCGAGCAACTTTCAGCTGCTTTCCAGCGCCTGTCAATGACGTTCAAGTTAATTCACTTTGCTTCCAATTAAGATTCATCATGCTAGCTCACCTGGGAGCAGCATCACAAACGAACTAAAATGCAATTATTTAAAACGAAGCCACTTTGTTTGCTGAAGACAACGACAAACATCAGTGTCAATTTAGGGATTGCGTGTTTATTGTTTCACTTCTAGTGAGCAACGAATACTGTATCGTGTGAGCAGGAAGCCGGGAGAAAGGTGATAAAGGATGTCTTGGGAGGGGGAAAGAAAGGGGGAGGAGACTGGAGTGCCAGGAAAATACTGAACAAAAATTCAATAGTTGGAAATTGAAAATATTGAAAATAAACTGAGCACATTATTACAGCAACAAGATGGCTTATATTAGCACAGCCTGCGAAATTCTTTTTCACAACTGAGTTCTGCCCGGACACGCATGCGCAGGCCACCTTTCATCCCGTTTAGCGCAAAGACACAGGCTTGAACTTCCTAGCAGAAGCCCTACCTAATACCACACCCTAACCCCCTCCCCTCAAACAAAAAAAATCGTAAGCTAAAATGGGTTTAGAACCTAAGAGATAACCGTGAAATCCAATTTCTTTACCAACTCGGCTATGAATCATCACGGATTGGCCTCTTCACTGTAAGAAGTCACGCTGTGTAGACGTCATGGCTTGACCTATAGTTATCATTTGTTGTGGTTACACAGCTGGCATGCCCATGCACAGAGCATTTGGTACGCTGCGCATGCGCACCTGGGCTGGGGCAGAAACCATTTGCGAAAAAAATTTCCCGCACAGGCCTGAATGAAAGATTAACTGGACGATGCTCCTTGTATGTTGAGTGATACAGGATATAGCTAGGAAGAGGGGGGGGGACAACTAGTCACACAGGATGTAACGCGACGTAGCAGGCTTGACTACGTTTGCC
This sequence comes from Lanistes nyassanus, assembly GCA_004794575.1. Taxonomy (NCBI): domain Eukaryota; kingdom Metazoa; phylum Mollusca; class Gastropoda; order Architaenioglossa; family Ampullariidae; genus Lanistes; species Lanistes nyassanus. Next base: position 92,872 of record SMGT01004185.1, on the reverse strand, counting down.
TGGCGTAAATTTCTTGTGTCTTTCGTGTTGCAGCAGTGTACCTGACCCTGCTGCTGTCGCTGAGCACGCTGTCGGTGTTGTCGTCTGGGGTGGTGATGAACATGATCCACCAGGAGGCTGAGCGGCCCGTGCCCACCTACCTCAAGTGCCTGCTGTGTTGTCGCCGCCGTCAGATCCGCGAGCGACTTCGCATTCAGCTGAGACGCCGACAGGTCGACAACGACCAGAGCTACCACAACGGCGACCTCATCCTCTTGAGCAAGAGGGCGCCACCTGAGGGCAACGTCAGCGACCCTCCGCTCTTCGCCGACGGCGGCAACAACAACAGCAGCCACCGCAGCCACCACCAGAGCCACGACAGCGGCGGCGGGCCAGGAGCTGCCAGCGGACGGCCGGATGCCGGCGGGAGTGAAAAGGAAAGGCACTGTCGCGCGGAGTTGACCCCGCTGTTCCAGGAAGCGCTGCCGCGTGATGACTTCGTCTTTGACGACTGGGCCTACATCACATGGATGGACGTGGGCAGCGCCATTGACAACCTGTTGTTCTGGGTGTTCCTGTTCATCACCGTCGCCTCCACTGTTACTGTTCTTCTCCTGTTCTCCTACTGACGTCAGCACGCGTATGGGATCGTCATCCAGCTTCTGTAGAGCCCTAGTAACCCGTTGGGATGGTTGGTTGGTTGGTTGGCTGATTACTGGCTGCTGAATGTCTCGCCGCAAACTGGATGCATATCAGGAAAGTGGGCTATAGGGGAAATGGAGTCCTATTACCAAGCTAAGCGGTGACAGAACCACCAGACTGATAACTGGAGTAAGATGCCCAGTGCGGACAGGCAATGCGGGGAACGACCGGATGGAGTTTTCACAATGTTTTAACTCCAGAAACTAATCCTTTGCCACACCAGGATTCAAATCAGCAAGCCTTTGGGAGTCAGTGCGCATGCGTGACACATTGTGCATACCCATGAACCATAACATTTTGCACCAGTTTGCGGACAGACGTGATGTAACCTCGAAATACCCGTAGAAACATTTCGTCAGTATACCGGCTTGGCATCCCTTTCTCAGACATGTAGATAGACTTTTTTCATCAGTTAACTTTAGTCGGGTATCCGACAGACGGAGGCTGTTGCTTGAGTCTCGGCGAGAGGCAGTCTGTGGGGACATTTTCTTGGAGTGTTCGAATAGGTCATTTACTATGCGAGACAGGATACAAGCTTCAATTGTTGCGAAATAAACCTACAGTCAAGGCCTTTCTTATCTCGATGAATGTGTCTTTGTTCACCGTCTTTGGGCATCTGGGATGCACGACCAGGCTCGGCGATCCAAGACAGGTTCATCTGGTTGAGTAACGAAAGCGTTTTCTTACTAAACTGCGCTGGCTGGATGTAAAAAAATCCATTTTTAAAGACGAATGTGCTCCATAAATCAAAAACATTTTGCTTTTAAAAATTGCTATCAATAGTTGTTTAATTTAGTGGAAGCATTCCAGCAAGCGGACGATTCCCACTGCCGGCTGGCTACAAATCAACAGGGCATCGAAACAGCCAACGAATTTTCGACAATATGAAAGATCTCATCTGTCTTTTGTGAACGCCGTTTATCAGTCTACGCCAGACACAAGTTACAACTGCACGTTCAGAAGTTAGAGCAAAACAGTTAAAGAAGCAGATCAGGATTAACAACAGCAGGTCAGCTCTCACTGTAATTTGATGCGCGTGGTTTTCTGCGCACGAAATGCATCGAACTGATTGAAAATTGTTCGTTGACCTAGACCAGCAATAATGTTTCCTTTCCTCTCAGTTATTTTTTAATTATTAACATCTTATCCCCCCACCCCCACCCCCCAAAAAATCACGGAACAGTGTCCGCACTGGACTCAGAGATAATTAATTTTTAAGGCAGGCTTTTTGTGTGGGATCTGCTAAAGAAATAAGAAAATCTGTGAAAGTGAGATGAAAGTATTTTCGTCTTGTCCGTATACGTTCTTTGATTTCATGTGAGGAATTACAACTGAAAAAAATCTTTTCTGGAAAACTTTATCTGCTGGAGTTCAAAACGCGACGCAGCGAGTGGTTAATCCCCCCCCCCCCCAGCCCTGGGGTCTGCCCATCGCATCCGCCCTTACCCACACCATTTTGCCCGTCGCTTCTTCCGGTATTAATGTTTGATCAAAGAAAACCAATATATAACGTCTGTTTTAAGCTCTGAGAGAGATAATTACATGACACTTATTTACGAGTCTGCTAAAAAGATAAAGAAAGGAGGGCGGAGAAAGAAATATAGAGAAAAGAAAGTCTGTAAAGATGAAATGTAAATGGCTTCTCCTATTATGTGAGCGTTCTTTAAACTCCTGCAGAAAATTAGAAGCGAACATTTTTGTCCAGAAAAATTGCTCCGACTACAAAAATGGAGGTATCAGTCTTCCTGATAAAGGCAGTTGCGACAAAATGGTGAAGAGTTTTTAGACAAGGACCAGAGTTAAGGAATAAAGGAAAACTCAGCAGAAACGGTACCACCAGGATCCGAGCATCTGAGAAAAGCCGTGGATCTTACAAGGAGGTCAAAGGCTACAGCAGACTGGCAGACGAACGAACGGTGACTAATCAAGAGCGCGAGCAAAAGCCATGACTGCTTGGCCCACCTCGAAACTCGGCTGTGTCATCGATGAAGTCCCCGACATCTCTTCGCTCGTTCTGTGCGTGCAGTATGCTTCCCATTGTGTTTTAGAAATACGCTGTAAGCCAGATTAATGAGAACTGCTGAAACTAGTTTCTTTTAAAGAAACTGCAACCCATTCACGCTTTTGCAAGTGCTTGAAAGGTGTATAAATAGCATGGCATCAGACTAACATTCCATGCAGACGTGAATAGCAAGTGAAGATCTCATACAGTTTTAGCATCTCTTCGACACTTGTAGAGGCACGAAGGGTGTGAAGTAATGATACCGAAAGGAAGGAAGAAAACAAGGAAAGAAGGAAGGAGGAAGGAAGAGCATTTAATTAGCTTTAAATTCTATCGTGTTAAACAGATGCTAAACGCTTATGTTTGGAATTGTACATTTTATGCCAGACATTCTCAGCATTGGATCGTTTTATGACACCCCCATGTATTAACCCTTTGTGAAGTGTTCTACTCTGATTGTCATTGTGGATAAGATAGACACTAAACTGCAGACAAACTTCTTACATTCTGTTCCTGCTGCCTCGCTTGAAGACATTTGTGTGTGTCAGGATATAAAGAAGAAGTTTCCATCTGTCAGCAAGTAGCGACGTTTTCTTTGCATTGTGCACTGTTCTATATTGCAACCGATTCTGTTCTATGATCATTACATTTTGAAACTGTTTTCACTTAATCATTCTTTGCTGTTCAAGGCTATTTCCGACATTACATTCTAAAAGAATTATATCCCTAAATGTTTGTGTTGGACATATCTGCTCTTTCCTTATACATTACCTTTTTTCGCTGTGATAATTTATAGCCTAAGTCAAGACTTTTTCCGCTGGAGTCATGTAGAATTTCTCATCTTCGCTAAATGTTTCTGTTGTTCACATTGATTACATTCACATCCCGTGATTATGATGTACATAAATTTAAGTTATGGTTTCAAAATGTTTATCTGCCCTTGTATATCTCTATTCTGGGAAAGGGGTTTTCCCGCGTTAGGTCTCTACCGCGTCTCCGTTATTTCTTTGTTTTGTTTGACTTCTCTTCTGTTGTCATTTTTTTCACTCACAGCGTTAACCCTTAACGCACTTTAAAGCAACCTGGGAAGAATGCAAGTTTCAAAAGGAAAGGTGGGAGCTGCATCTGCTTGTGAAAGTAAATGTAAATAATGATACTGTAATATAGCGATACGTAATAAAATACAAATTTTGCATAAAATACATTTCGTACTTTATTCTGTAGTCTAGCAGAGCACTTTACAGGATTTCACTGGTGTCAGAAACCAGATTAGCAAACAAAAACTTTCTTCTCTTTAATTAATTTTTTTTTGGATAGTGTGTTGTATGTCTGAATGTGTGTTCGTGTTCGAAATTTGTGAGACGCCTCAATCCACCCGAAAGAAACACAAGCGTGGATCTATTTCCACCTTTTACTTCAGAACAATACGAAATTATTTAAATGAGTTTAAGAACACTTACGTTCACGTAATAATCCCACACACACTAATTAGATCCATTCCTCACTCACACAAAAGAAGGCTTTTGGTCCATAAAATGAATACTGTTCCTTTACAGTTCCGCACGTACGAGATACAATAACTCTAGTATACACCGTTCACTCCTAAATGTTAGTGCCAGACAAGTTCTTGTAAATCAGAAGTCGAAGACGTTTACGACGACGTATGGAGAATGACGATGATCTTGACGACAGTCGAGGATACTGAAGACGGTGGTGAAATTGAAGATGAGCGATGTTATGGAAGATGGCGATGATATGTAGAAGGGCGATGATACGACCCACTGGTCCAGTCGTGGTTCACGACTGTTTAAAGTTCTTTTCAAAGCAAGCCAATATTTCAACGTTTCATTCAATGTAACAGTTCAATCTCTCTTTACTTGCAGTCATAAGTTGACGTTCCATGTACACACAGACCAGAGTATTAACCTCTTCGCAACTTGTGTTCTTTGACGTTTGGCTTTCTGGAATCAGGGACAAACTCGGCAAATCCGCGGATTCCTACGTGGTCTATATGTGCTCTCCTTATCAGTACTGCCCGTAAGCCCTAGACGCTCTAGCGGACGCGAACAGTCTTCTACTCGTAACTACCAGATCTCGACTCTGCAATAGTTACTCGGAATGTATATCCTCTCCGGGAAATACATTAAACAACAGAACTCCGATTCTGTTACTTCGGGTTCCAGTTCTCGGGCTTGAAACCAATCACTATACTTCGAGTTTATTACTATAAGGCTCTTGACAACTTTGATAGCCGACCACGGGCTTGCTACGTCAACAGTTTTTGATATTACTCCCTGGTGTAAAATGAACAACCAAAGTTTGGGGTGCTGCCGGCCCTAATATAGTATCTGGTCACGTTATGTCTAAACCCCATAATATCTGGTTGTTCGAGAACATTCTAGAAGGTTTGTCTCCACCGATTCAGCAATTTTTGTGCCTACGCAGTACCTTTTGTTCTTTAACACAGTGAAACACAGGAAGATCTAGTCACTTTTAACAGTTCGAACTGTCGCCGACCTGCTGGCTGAACTCCCTATTTCCTGTCTTTCTTTTTAAAATTAAACTGTACTAGGTGTTCCTGACAATAGGTCAGCGGTAGACAAGTGGGCAGACAGACTACAAGAAAAAAAATGATAAAAATGAAGAGATGGAGGAAATGAAAGGAAACAAAGAAAGTAAGAAGGCAGAAGGAAACAATGAACCGATGGACGGACGTAGGATCGACAGACAGCGGACAGAAGGACAGACAAACAGAAACGGGCAGATGGACGGGCAGACAGACAATTATAGACCTGACGGAAGCAAGTCATATGCACTTTTCTTTAGATGTAGTTCTAACCGGTGTTCCAAACTCAGTAATGTTCTGTGCTTGCTATTGTTGTGTCGTCATATAATTCACGCCATCATTCAGTGCTGTGGGCTGCGTTAATTAATCCGACAGAAGCAAGTTCTTCTCAGGATGACGACATTACTGAAAGAACCACGAGGCACCTGTCTGCCCGAATTGCGAGCTTGCAATGTCCACCGACTCTGGGGCATGCGTACCATACGTGCTGCGCATGCGCATGCTGTTTGAGCTAACCACAACAACAGATAATTATATGTTATTCCATGACCTGTACACAGTGTCCCTTTTTTTAGTTACAGTACATGGTGGTCGATAGCTGAGTGGTAAAGACGCTGGGTGTCACAGTTAAAAAGTCGCAGGTTCGATACATTATTAGCTTAGGAATGTTTATCGGGGGACGGGGGTTAGGGGGAGGCTTAGGTCCTGGTATTAGGCAAGACTTCTGTTTTCATGTATGAGTTGAGGCAGAAGGTATAAGTCTGCATCCATAAGCGGGATGAAAGGTTGTCTGCTTCTGCGCATGCGTGTCAGAAGTCGGTGGGAAAAGCAGACACTTCCAGAGGTAAGTTTCTTAAATCTGTATTTACTACAGCTGCAGTTAACTTGTAGCTGATGTATGTGGTACCTAAAAGGCTTAGTGTACACAAATATAAAATACAGGTATGCCCTGTGTACCTGTCGAATTTCACACGATTTGGAAGCGTAAGTGTTACTAAGCTGACGCGAAACAGGCAGATGTGTACCTTCTTACACCTCATGTACGGGATTCCCATCATCTCCTACACAGATTCTCATCCCCGACGTCACAAACTGATCTCAGATTTCACTGCCGTTTTTGCCTCCAGATGACTAACCATCCAGTTTGACACCAACTGCTTTATACGGATGAGAAGCAGTTATATACAAGTATTTCTCAGACACCCGATACAGCATCTTGATGAGATAAACATACATAAACTTTACTGTGCACGGTGTTCTGCGGGCGCTGGCACCAAGCGAACCAATGTCGGTCACGAAGATTTCAAAGTGGAAGCAACTCTGTCTGCGGATGACAATGCAGCAATGACAACTGCAGCGACCGTAGTTGCCAGGATCGATAGACGCCGCCTAAATGCCAGTGTAGATTTTTCTGTGTGGGCTCATTTTTGTGCGAATGGTGTGTATTCGAGTGTACACGTTTGCTTGTTTTATGTCAAAGAGAGCGAACAGAGGGCGTGGAGGGCGTCTGAAATCCTAAAGATACGAGTGCACTCAGGGACTGCAAAATACTTCAGATATAACTGTCATGTAGGTAGGTTATTTTAGACAGTGTTCCACCTTGCGGTAATTTCGCTGTATGGGTCTGTGGGTGTGATGGGGTCTTATTACTAGGTTACGCACAGAAAAAAAACACCAGCAAGATGGCTAATGCGGATAGGCTGCTTATAGTGTTCGGGGATGCAAAATATGTTAAACTTAAGCTCCGGATAATAATAATGGTTAGATAGTCCTGGGCGTGTTTTCATGAATGTTTGTATCTGTGCTGTTGGTCAGTCATAAAAGCGGTCGTAAGGCCCGCTCGCCCTGTGTATTTTCAATGCACCTTTCCCTATAAACAGGAGATAACAACGCTCATGCAAACCAGCCCTGATTCGAACTAGCAACCTTTCACACATTAGTCCGCAGCTCTGCCCCCACAACTAAAAAGCAGATATCAGCTGTGTGCTTACTAGAGCTGCTTTTATCATTCTACAAGCGAAAAGGACACAAGCTGCTTCCTGAAAGTTTTTGTTCCCGTTAGTACAACCCGCAGTAAAACAGGGCACAAGGAAGGTAACTCTGTGCATCTCATAACCCACTACGTTTTATGTTATTTCCCTTACATTAAGGTAGTCAATTTAATTAAACTATACAGCAACAGCAGTGTGTATCAGTCTGGGTGTTAAGTAAAATCAACGTGAAACACCAAACGTGGTAATTATGTACTTATAATTTAAAAAAACTATGTTCAACAGAAAAAAATATTAGTTATCTTTAAAATCAGGTTGAGAAAAGTGGATGGCCGAGTGGTTAGAGGGCTGGCCTCCGAACCTGAAGGGGCTAGTTAATGATGCTCATGCGCCGCACCACACTTTCCACAGGTGAAAATGGGAAGGTAAAGCACCGAAGGACAGGAGATGGGTGGCGCCCTCTCGATACTGGCTCGCAGAAAAAGGTCATGAGCTTAATCTTTGCTTTTTTTCCACAATAGAGACATATCGACTGTATTCCTTTTTCCATTAATTTTAGTTTGTTCTCTTCAAAGACATTTTATCCACAGTGAATCCCAGGATGCTGAAGACTCTGCTGCTGTTGTATGATGAGTGAAATCAGTTATCAAAAAGACGTATCCTCACCCTTAACTCTAACGGACAAAAGGAAATTTATATTCTATGGCGGAGATAGAAGCCGAGCGTTCAGAAGATAAAATATTCGATGACGAAGACTTCCACATTGTTAACACTAAGAAAAATACCTCAAAAACAAACACGATTCTCACAAGCAAGCTGGGAATGCAGTAGTAGGGAATATTTTCGCTTGCCTGACAAAAGTTTTGGGTTGCCCTGGGTTAACAGGATTCATGAATACAGCTTTCCAGTGGGGACGCTTAAAGTATTTGTTTCACGTCGTGAACGTGGGTGGAGGAGGTGGGAGGGGCAGGAGTTTTTCATAAAAACTATGCAGGGCTTAACACAACCGGTTGCCCGACCCCCGAGGGCAACCCCAAACCAAAAGCCTTTGTCGGGCAAGTAGTTTCAAGGCTACAGTGCTCCAAAAATTGCAGAAATATTCGGGAGAAGCCACACTTGTATTTCCAGACTTCTGACACGAATTTGCGAAACGGGATGAGAGGAAAATCGTGCAAGAGCTCGACGACCTGCCAAAGTGAGTGCCGGTGATGAAAGATGACTGTCGAATCTTGTAAGGAGTGACAGAGGGCGGACTTTAGGCGACATCACAGCGACCTTCAACCACAGAAGTTTTGGTATGGGGTTGCATCTCATACTTGAGTGCCTGGGAACGTGTCCTATTATTTTTCATCAGGCGCCTGCACAAGTCTTTTGCACATCTACGTGAAGTTCTAATTTGGAAGGGCCACATCACAAAATATTAGACAGTTGTGAACCAGACTTTCATTCAGCTTGGATGACCGTCACTGAGCAGTGCCATGCCGTGATGGCCAAGCAGCAATCGACACTGAGTGTCCTCAGTTTTCCATCTGCAAAATTCGCATGCATGGCTGTGTCGCTGCGTTTTTTTTTTCTGGGGTTGGGGGTGGGCAGTGGGTGGTCGAGTGGAGTTAGATTCGGGCAAGTGAAGTTCGCATTCGGGCAAGTAGATTTTTCGATCACTTGCCCGACAATTCTGACCGCGTGTTATGCCCTGCAGTTCCTTTTTAACGAAGGAAGGTACACGACGCCCTCCAAAGACGTTCGATAAAACCCTCCGTGCAAAAAAAACTTTCGTTTCACCCCCCTCCCTTTTTTAAAAACTGAATCAGACTCACTATATGCACAGACTTGCAATTGCTGACTTGAATTTTCCCTTTCACTCCCCCTTTGCCGCTTCCTCTCCCCCCCAACTCCACCTCCCACCACCGTCGCTAGCTTATAAAAACTAGCACTGCGGGGTGTGTTGTTAATAAGCTATAGTGTTCGTACAATATGCTCTCGCTAATTGTAACTCATCAAACTGTGTAGTTTATCGAAAGTGATTTGTGTAGTGTGTCGATTTTGCTTTGGGTAACCCTACCAGGCAAAAAATATAAAGCTGATCAATAAAGTTATGAAATAAAAATACAGCGAATAAAAATAATAACCCGATACATATGACACGATAAAGTTCACTTTTTACAACTCAAGATACAAAATACACCAAGAAATCAAGCGTTAAAAATTTTTAAAGAGCAGCAAGCTATCGACCTTTCGGATGCAAGTTGTCTGTATCTGCACTGCACAGGACTGCGGCGAGAAGTTAGGGGCGGTAGGGAGTTTACCTAATTTTACGTCACCCCGGGCAATCAAATTCGATTGGAGATACGCGCAATGCATGGTTTTATTCCCATGTGCAATGTGAAAAAAAAGGCTCGGCATGTCTTATTGCACTTGCACAGTGAGTTCCCCCTTCCGGTGACACTGCCCACCCACTCTGAATTTGTAAAATTTCCGGTCCCTACCTGTCCCCGCCTCTGTCTCTGACGTGATGTGTTATGTGCAGGCATCTACAGACGCTTTGTGAGCGCGTAAGTCTACATGTACTGGTAGGTGTGCGATCGATAGAGTGAGAAAGAGAGAGAGGGGGGGGGGCAGATAAAGACTATATTCCACTGAGGAGATGCATAAGCAATCGCATGAGCTCCTCTGGTCACAAAACCAAGTGTGATTCCAGGTTGTCGTTCGCATTACAGTGCACGTTACTGGTACGAGCTCTCATCCAAGCCAGCCAAAGGTACGACGGAAAATCTGCCCCACTGCTGTCCTCACGCAAACACAAGGGAGGCAACACACAGGATGCTGTTCGGCTTCGCACACAGCGAGGGGTGTGGATGACTGGTTGACGTATGGGAAGCCCTTGCTGACGTCATTGGGATGGCTGGGGGTGGGCTGGGACGGAGGAAAACACGTCGCGGAAGTCTTTTGAGGAAATGGGACGTGCAGTGAAGAGCGTCGGCGTGATGGAGGTCACAGGTCACAGGTCACAACTTCTTCTTCGTCTTCCCCTCCCCCTCCCCCCCGGCTGCCAGATGGGTAGGAACGGAATAAGGCATATGACGAAACTAACCGTAAAAGTTGACCAGTGGCCGCCATCATACTTATTAGTTATTACGCGGAAACAGTAGCTGTATTATTGTCGGCTACAGAAGGGTGTGGTTCTTTTTTCTTCCTTGCGCTGTCCGTTATGTTAGAACTAAGGCTGACACCAGCTATCACCCTTGTTTTGTTGATGTTAATAAGAAAGAAACTTAAAGGAAAACTTAACCCTAGACGCAACTTGAGAGGAATTCAAAGATACTGATATTGTGAGTCTTGTCAGCCACAAATTTCAAGCTGTATCGGTACTATTTCCATACAATCCACGTTTTAATTTCGGTAAATAATAGCACACGGACGTCGCCATGTTGTGGTACTCTTTCGCGAATGAAAGCAAAATATCGCTGTTGTCGTCTAGTCTGGTGACGTCAGTTCCCCAGAAGCATTCAGCACGCCACAGTACAAAGCGTTCGGCTGTTTCAACGAACAGTGCAAATTGTTTAATGTAGACGGAAGCCACAAAAGCTTTTTTGGGATTACGAATCCAGCAAAATAAAAGATTTGTATGCATTATGTTGGCTCGTCGTGCGGAGTATAAATGGCACAAATCGCACCTCGTGTGCGAGGACCATTTTACGAGGGAGTGCTTTAAAGGCACCTACGAAAATGATGTGGCTGCTTCGCTTGGTTTCGAGACTTTTAAGAAAAAGTTAAAGAAAGGAGCCATTCCGACAATTATCAATACAAAGCGTGCCAGTGAAAAAGGCATTGCAGTAAGGCAAGACCGGACGGAAGCTGAGCCTGAGAGTCAGAAAAGACGATTACAGCTGAGAGCGAAAAGACAGACAGCGCGGGTAAAATTTAAAAAATTCACATTTTTACTGCTAAACAACTAATGGCAATGATATAAAATATTACGTTTTTTTTAAATCATGATATAATTTGTATGAAGTGTTATTTATTTTATATAAGTAAATATGGAAAATACTTAAATTGGTATATACAAATAATGCATACAATATGGTTGATTTTTTAAAATATGCCATATGTATGGCCTACAAGGCTTGTATAGCAATACAAAGTACTTGAAAACAAACGCATGTGTGCATGGACACACCCGTACACACAACAAAGGACACCTATGTAAAAATACTAGTCACAACGTCGTCTTGCTCAGTATCGGTACTTTCCGTGTTGTAGTTCTTCCTCCGTGTGTTCTGGGTCATAAGTGTAAGCTACAACTCCCAGATCCATAACGGAAATAATCTTGCGAATGTTCGCGATGTTACTAACAAAAGCGTCTTCCCGATATCTGTGACGATGCTGCTTTGAGTGCTATCGGCTGCACCGATATCTGTGACGATGCTGCTTTGAGCGCTATCGTCTGCGTGCTGCAGTAGCTTTCTCCCTGCCCGGGTAACTGACGTCACTCATCAAGGCAACATGGCGGCTTCCATGTAAGGCCGATGAGCGGCATTAAAAGCTGGGTTGTAAGTGAACAGTTCTTTTGTAGCTTGAAATTTAGGGTTAAAAAGATTCACAACATCAATATTCATCAATTCAAGCCAGGTTACTTCTAAGGTTAAGTTTTCCTTTAACTATATTCAGACTTTAAACAAACATGCCTACTGGTTTCGACTGCCTGCGTGCCTGCCTGGCTCCGTCTGAATACGCTGTGATTTGCACCCTAGGAGTTTGAACATTCTGCACCACGGACCTCAGACCACCTGAGACGAAACATCCTATTGGGATCCTCTTTAAAAATACAGTGACTCCCGCTGCTACAAGACGTTATCCGACAAGCCGAGTCCCCCAACCTCGTCCATCCCCCCCACCCTACCCTTAAGTCATTACTTTAATGCCAGACTCAAAGAGGGTCTGTGCAGTCAGAGAAAGGACAGGAAACTGTACTTGTGCAAGTTGACATCGCTCCCAGCCACACAGAGACGACCCGTGTTGTTCCGGAGATCACGTGACCCCAGATGGGCGATTCAGTACTGCCATACCTATGTTGTTGCTGCCACAAGTAACAGTCCTACCTCAAGGGCAGGGTATGGAAAATGTTTACCATGGGATAACTCATATGCACTAACGATTCGATCAGTTTACAATCCATCAATCTAGCTGGCTGGCTGGCTACTATCTGTCCTTTCTATCCTTCCGCCCACCCAAACGTCTGTACTTTCGTTCATCTGTCAAAACATACTCTGAATTTTTATTCTCATAAAGCATTTTAAAAACATGTTGCGGGGTTGCTTTTTAGTGCTCTTAATAGATTTTACAATCTGGCAGTTCTTCCGGCTGCAAAGAACACCGTAATAATAATAATAATACCCAATCAGTGAATGGTGTATCCATTTAGCTTTAAGATCTTATCAAAGACTGGAAACGAATTTATGTAATAATTTTGGTTAAACGTACCAGCGTTTTAGTCTATTATTTTTCAACAGCTGATTTTACAGGAGAAAAGTATGCACTAGCTTAAGTTTTTCGCCTGTCCTCTCTCTGTATTTGTTACACTTACAACAAATGGGAACATCTGTTCATGGATTTTCTGTCAAGTAGAACAAAATCGTAAACTATAGTACTCGTTTTCAGATTTTACATATTTGGAACAAATTTCTTTTCCATAACATAATTATTAACATCATTGCCACAAGCTTTATGAGCTGTAAGCTTTCTTCGTTCTAAGCAGACTAAGAAGGAAAGAAAAACAGTTATACAATCCATTAGGATCCAGTGAAACGATTCAATCGAGAAACTGCTGCGATCATCGCCTGCAAACGTAAACCGGTTTGTTGAAACGGGATTGCGATCGGCATGAGTGTGTTCTTCGCTCGCCTGACAACTCCCTTTCGCCGCGGCGCTAGCTGGCTTCGCGCGAGCCGTGTCCAAAGCAGACGACACTTCGGCTGGCTGCAGTTTCCACGGATCTATTTCCTTCTCATTTCCACAGTACGTACATTTCGACTTTCTAGTTGATAATATTCACTCATAACGGGATTTTGTTAGTTTTTGTCGTTCAGGCTGGACGTTTCAGAAAATGCTTCGAGAATCAGCTGCGCTGACTAAGCGAGCCGGTACAAGGGATGATCGGTTTCCTATCTTCTGCTTTCACTGTCTTCCTTTCAATAGCATGCTTACATTCAAGTTGACAGCTATTTTCCATCTGTATGTCACTCTAGAGAGCTCTGTATTTTCATTTTATGTAGAAAGATTTTATAATGCAGATCGTAACGCCTGTTTTGTTCCGGTTTTGTACGCTCGCTAGCTAGGAGTGGAGATTTAAACGATCGTCGTGCTCGGGCGAATGCGCAGCAGACACACTGCTGAACTGATTCTCAGAGCTCGCAGCCCGCTAGCTGGGGGTATCGACTGTAGGAAGTGTTCTATTTTTAGCAGGGGTTAAGCGAGGGCTTGTGGACGTGTTTTGTTTGGCTAGCGAGGAGTCGGACCATTGCATGTGGGGGCCATAGACATTTCCTGTGGAATTGTGATCATGTTGCAAGTTGACTTGCTCCTTATTGTCTCAACAACGCACTGCGAAACATCATTATATACTGCATGAAATGCATGTAAAATACATTGGATGCTTCGGTGAGCTGGGTTTTTTTTCACAATACAGATAAATTCATTAACACCTCGAATAACTGTCTTTAAGGGGCGTTGTTTTCTACCCCTGATCAGAAGAGGCTTGGAGAGGCAAAACACGAAAGCTCTTAGACATAAAATCAGAGACAGGCTGGAAGACAGAGACGGACGGTTGGTTGAGAAGATCGTGCAAGAAATAAAACTTTTTTTTTGGAAGGGTGGGATTCGGGGGGAGGGTGCGAGGTCAGCCCTACGTTGTGGCATCAGCTTAGGTCATAATTTATGAGGGGATGAAGTCTTTTATTACTTACTATTAAAGATCAGAGGATAGTTATTATTTGTTGATAATCACAAGGTTTTCGCATCCCTTTTATACATTTAACACTGCTGGCAGCGGCATCATTGAAGCAACATGATTGTGGAAATGTTTTCTGCATTATAGAAGTTTTAAGTTCGGGGAATAAATGGTCGACAGTCAGACTTTAAATAGGGTTACAACCGTTTAAAAATAAGTATACAAATAGATCCGTGTGCTTAAAATTAAGTGCTCATGCAGAGCTAGTAAACGTCGCGCCCGTGTGCATGAGTGGCTCTGTGTGTGTGTGTGGAGGGAGGGAGGGGGGCGTTAAGCGAATTACAGAGATCACAGGTTGTAAAAACGACCACAGGCTATAAAAACTTCAGAGGAACACAATGGTTTAAAACGCACCGGAATAAAAAAAAAAGCAGGTAAGGCAGGTTGATAGATAAATTTAGAGGGACAATCCTTTTACCTCGCAGTTGTTACGCTTTGTGGGTGGATAAGGTCACTGGGGTCATATTGAAGCTAGGTCTACATATCAATTACAAATCTCCTTCAATCGTCTGCTATGTACAAACAACAACAAAGGTGCACATACCTTGCCCATGAGCCAATGTGCACAAACAGGATCACTTGCAAAAAAGTCGTACGACACGATTCACACTAACAAAACAGTTCGCACCACAGTTTTAGCAAGGAAGAGCCCCCCCCCCCTCTCTTCTGTCTCCAGTCACCCCTCTATGAGCTGAACACTTGTCAATGCCACGTGTGACTGCCAGGTTAGCTTCACCTTGCCGTTACATTATCGGCCGAGATACGAGCTGGAATAAAGGTTTAACAACGAAAATAAAATTAGAAAAATAAAAATGTCTATGAATCATGAAGTCTGTGAAATAACTTATTAGCCCTACCAGACACAAAACGTGTCATTATTCTATGCTGTGGATGTGGAGAGGTTGGCGCAAGTAGATTTTTGGTTTTGTCTATTAAAGAGCGTTTATACACTTCCATGAGCGTTTATCCACCAACAACCTGATAGCTGCAGTACTGTGATCAGTGCGAAGGGGCCTTTCAAGATTTGGGCAGGGGCCGAGTGAAGTCTGCAATTCGTGTCAGCTAAAGTATGCAAGATCAATTAATTGAGCGAGCGAGTGTTCTACCAGTGACGCCAGGCTCCTGAGAGACGCAAGAGAAAGAGTGAAGACGAGATCAAAGAAAATATAGTTTGGAAGGTTGAGGGGTTGATGATGAGGGTGGATGGCCTCGAAGCGGAATCAATTTTCACATTTTTCTTTCGCGGAAAAGCCTACACTGTGTTTTGAAGTTAACAACGGCAGGCACTTATATGATCCATGCAGCTGAGGCGTCAAGCCGTGTAACAAAATAAGGCCGAGACATACACACCTGACTCATGCCATTCTCTATCGTCTACACACACAGATCCTGACGTTAGAAGGACATAGCGTTTTGTGCCGTGGACTGACAGCAAAAGGCTTGTTTTGCACCTTTGATGTGTAGTTTTGTGTTTTTTATGCTGCGCTACAATATACAAGGCTGGATCTGGGCAATGCCAGGTAGGTCGTTGGTAGGTAATTTTGGACGAACAGTGCTTCCACCTCCAGATGATTTTGCTGCTACGGGGAGTGGGGGAGGTCCTATTACTAAGCTACACACTGATGGGACAACCAGACACTGATAGGTGCAGTAATATGGCCAGTGCGAAGAGGCAGTTTAATGTTCGGGGGGTGGGGTGATGGGAAAGAAGTCTGCACAACATTAAGCTCCAGGAAATAAACATTAGCCACTCGTGGATTCTAGCCAACAACCTTCCACACGCTAGTCTGCAGATTATCGTCTGAATTATCCAGGCTCAGACGAGTAAGCCGTTGAAAAACAGGGACCTTCTTAGGAAGTAGGTCTGTTTTCATGACTCCTATTTTCTCTGTCTTGGCGACAGTCGCTTTGCTGGTGCTGAAGCCACGTACCAGACCTGTCATGTTTTAGCACAAACTCTTTGATTCGATCGCTTCTAATTCCTCGCCACGGAGATTTTATGCGTCGAACAGGAATCAGCTAGTTTAAACGCACGTTTGACTGCTTGCATGTTTTTGCCGTAGTTCTTAAATTCTTTTAAAAGTCTGATTTCTTTATCTTCCTAGTTTAGTTTCCTGTCCGAACCTGCGTATAGTTTTCACGCGCGACGATAAAGCTCTCTGTCTTGGCAAGCCGAAACAGGAAGCTGTCAGCTGGGATGGCGACCGGCGCGCAAGGCGTCACAAATTGGAAGGTCACGCACCAGCTTGGTAGACACAATTTACAACTGGCTGTTCCCAGGGTCGGGGATAGACAAGCGGGAGGAGTGCTTGGAAATGAAGGGTGCAAGAAGCTTCATTAGCGTAAATTAGCATGTCGCGACGACAGCACACTGTGGAGTTAGTTTACAGGTTGGCAAGGGATAAAGAGAAGACGGCAGCACGATAGAAGATTGGGGGAATAGCCCACAATGATAATAAAAATGAAAGCAAGAGAATTCGTGCAAGCTACTACGATGGCGCAAATACGCAGACAGATGGACGGACGGACGGACGGACAGGCAGGCTGGATCGATAGACATAGCTTTATTCTAAGTAACGAACAGGTCAGCGCATGTTTACCATCGTAATCTATAGTTTCATGTTAACTGCCAACATTGCAGTCAAAGACTAGACGATGTAAATACCACATTCAGCTCCAAACGCTAGCTACTCTGAGAAATTGTTAAGCTGGAGACACTTAAACCTGTATACAAGGGATGCGAAGTTAGTGGAAACGAATTTTTTGAAATCTACCTGCAATCGAAAAGGTCCTGACAACGAGAAACGCATTCAGCGTGGCTATTTGTTGCATAACCATTCGCACTTGCCCTTATTTACAAAGAGCTTCCCATACGGACCGTTAATGAACTAAAATAGGCACAAGTTAGTTAAAATGTACGTTTTGTCGAAGCTAAAAGCACCCCACCCCCGGGTTTATAGCTGAATAATATGAAATTAAAAAAGATATTATATCCACAAAAAGGACAAAGCAAAATGGGTTCAGATTCAGCAAATGTAGTGTGCTGGATGTGATTTTTAAAAAATGTATTAATATGCTAGTGTGATAGGAGGTGTCTTCCGGCTTAATGAAACAGATCATTGTTTTTCAGAAAAAAATTATTTTAGTCACAGTAACTTAATTTTCGGCCTGCTGGCGTTTGAAGCCGAGGAAGAAGCTCCACATTTTGAAGAAAGGTTAGAGATAAACAACAATAATTTAAAAATAAAACAGACAAAAAGATCGATGGCCTAGTTTCTTTGTATCTTGTGATGCGGGTGCCCGTGTTGTTCGTTTTCCTCTAGACTACTGCTCACTTCCAGCGGGTTCGACCTTACTGTTGTTTGTCGGCCTCGAGCGGAGCAGGTGTTTGAAGCAGACAGAAATCGGATTACGTGCGTTATCCCTGCGCTTCCCGATGCGCCCCAGGTAGCACTGCGCGTCATGGGTAGCAATCCTCTCAGCTTCCACATCCGTGCAGCTGCACTCCAGCACCCCAACCCTGTAGCCACCCCCTGCACCAGCTGACAAGCGCGTGCGCAGACTTGACGTCACTGTAGCTCGCTTGCTGCGCCCCCTTCCTGCCGCGGGTGTGGTATAACCCCAGCCCTGTGTAGCCAGGGTGTAATTACATTTCCAGATCGGGAAGAACTTGTTGAGGCTGGGATTGGTAAGGAGATGGTAGGGGGTAGCGATGAAGCTGGCAAAATTAGTCTCAGGCGCTGAGATATGGCGGCGGGCAAATCTTAAGAATTTTCAGACGCAAGTAGGGCCTTATATATCTCTCAGATGTCAAAATAGCTGAGTGGTTCAAGGGCCTGGGGAAGTGAATGTAATAACGACAAAACATTTTCATAATGGAAACAGGAAGCAAAAAAAAAGTACGGGAGGGTGAAGTGAATCTAAAGAAGGATTATATTAAGTGTAAGAGATTTTATATCAATGAGAGAAGTATAGAGTAGGCAGTAGCAAGGAGAACCAATTAATAGTCAAAGACTGTGAAAAGTGAGTGAACAGGAAAGGGATTTGAAAAGGCTTCATCCATCGTAGCAAAACATAAAGTCACTGTTTCATCTGCAGGTGAGAGACTTGACACGTCCCAAGGCTGCAGGTAAAGCCAGGTGGGAGTGGTTCCTTTGTGTCACACCTGTGGTCATGCAACACGAGAAGAGACAAAGTGCAGGTATATCTGAAGACTATATGTTCTTGCACGCGCAGCATTTTTTTTTCGGGGTGGTGGTGGTGGTGGGGGGGATTGCTTCCTTTGTGTCACACCCGGGGTAATGAAGCACGAGAAGACACGAAGAGCAGGTAAGTCTTACGGCACGCGCAGCATTTTTTTCGGGGGAAGGGGGAATTTTCAGTTCTGTCCTTCGAATACGAAACAATCCTCTGACACATCAGCATGGAATGGTTAATGACGTCTGGAACGTGCACTGGTTTTTTATGGCCAGTCCACCGGTAAACTCGCCTCTGCTTTGAAAGTATGTGCCTCACATAAGGCGTTTGCTGTAAATGTGAACCGACCTGGACACGATGCGAAGGAAATAGAGTATGGGATAATCACACGGCTCGACCAAGTCGGATGAAATCACCCTTAAGGAAACGATCTTATCGTCGGCAATGAAGATGCTGATTTTTTTCAATAGACGTTCTCCAGCAAGTGGTCTATACAGGCCTATTTGTTTCATTTTTAATACTTATAGAACCCTGAGCAATAACTTAACTGTACAGAAAGATTGATTTTATATTATCTCCAGATCCTCATGTGTGTGTATAAAGTGTGATATGAATGACTAGCGACTAATATCAATGCATTTTTAGGCCCTTTCTGTAATTTTAAGTTGGAGAAAGCTAATCTGTTAACATAATTTTATTGAAAACAAATCTTTTTCTTCCTGTTCTTGTACCGCCATTCTTTTGAATTTATAATTTTATTTCTAAAATTGATCTGGTTGCTGTATTGTGCATCATTTTAATGCCCCTCTTGAGTTATTAGTAAACTTTGCCTTTCATTGCTTTGATGACGATGCTGCGAAAATAAATCTGCACTAATGACGGGATGCAATTTGACACTTTTAAATCACATATTATTATTATTATTATTGTTGTTGTTGTTGTTGTTGTTGTTGTTGTTGTTATTATTATTATTATTGCTTCTGCTGCTGCTGCAGAAGTTCTCTTTTTTTTAGGGGGGGGGGGGTCCCAGTTTTATATTCGACTCCGACAACCGTTTGACTGAACGGCTGGCTGGCTGGCTGTCTGACTGAGAAAGACAGCAGAAAGAGAAAAACAAATTTCAGAAGACTCTAATGTTTTGCTACCCTGCAAGCGTGGTGTCCTGAAAGTGCTCCGTTAATTCAATTCGAACTCAGGTGCTCAGGTGGCCAACGGCTCAGCCGCCAAGGACGGCGATGTGACAGACGATGTGAACATTGAGGAGATCATCTCGGAGTCGGACGCCCTCCTGGAGGAACATCGATACGAGGAGGAATTCGACTTCCTGTCCAAGTACAGTCACGTGGAAAATGAAGAGCTGCTATGGCGACTGGCACGCGTACACTGCGTGTGGGGCAAAGTGCAGGGCGAGCGGGGTCACGACCACCGTAGGAGAGAACTGATGGAGAAGGGCTTCATCTTCGCCAAGCGGGCCCTGGAGCTGAACAACAAGAACCCCAGATGTCACTCGGTGGGTGTAGCGTGGCCATGCAATCAGGATACCGCACATCCGACTTTTAGCTTACTTACATGTTCTTTCTTTGATTTTCCTTCTCGACCCTTTTTTTCTCTTCTCTTTTCCTCTATATCTAATATAAATCTAATCTTTATCCACTCTCTAGATTTTTCAAATCTATAACTGAAACATGTTTTATCAATACCTTATAAATATATTTATATATAGCTTTATGCTGATATGGGGTATATGTTTTCATTTATATAACATCACATTATCAATCCAGCCGGAAGTACTTGAAACGCTCAACGTAACGGTTACGTTGAGCGTTTCAAGTACTTCCTGTTGGATTAATAATTTGATAATTTAAGCGCTCGGTCCTCATTTCTCCTTTATTAGTTATATAACAACACACATATCAGACAGACGGAAGGACGGACAGACCGATCTGTTGCTATTTTCTTTGTCTGTCGGTCTTTTCGTGTGTGTGTGGTTTTTTTTTATCCCTGGGTCCGAGGGCCCGCCTTCTGTTCAAGCCAAACGCTACCACCTAAAAGACATCTCTAATGATCTCAAACGCTGTAGATATTTCGATGCCCTCCCTGTTTCCGGCTGACGTCACTGCACCGGACACTTTTTTAAAAACCCAACATGACGTATGGGTTTTATCCGGGCACTCCAGTTCCCTCCCCCTCCCCCTCATCCCCTTACTCCCTTTCTCTCACTCCCTCCCTTCCCCTTTTCTCCCGACCTGCGTTTGCTGCTTACCCGACGCTAAACCACGAACAGTGTTCGACCGCAAACTCCATCTCTCACCTGCTTCACTTCGCAAACGACCTCTCGGCACGGGAGAGTGATTGTCCCCCTGAACGGGGCGCGGTTTTCACGAATTTATCAATATTCTCTCTGACTGATATGCAGGTGGACGTACGTAGGACCGACAGTGTCTGGAGGTTAAAGGTAGATAATCCTTACTTTCTGTCCCTCACACAACTCATTTATTTGCAGTGGTATGCGACCATGATGCACTACACCAGCGAGTACCGGGGCCTCCGCACTCATTATCTCAACGCCTTCACCATCAAAGAGCATTATGAGGTGAGCATTACTGGCCTCTCAAGCGCTTGTGTGCATAAACCAAGTGAAAAAAATCTCAAAACTATTTTGTTGCGTAAATTCCACACCCGGTACGAGTTTAAAACTTTTGGCAAGTTTTACCAGTACAATAATACATTTTGTGTGTATATATATGTTTGTGTGATAAAATGTATGCATCTGAATGTATCTGAACATGAAGTGCATGGCTGGAATGGATGTAATACAACGCACTTACTCCCTTATAAGAAAGGCCACGAAACCCACACGTCCGATAGGGCAAGGGGAATAACTCGCATATCCGAAATTACTGTTTGTTTAGTAGCTGTTGCCCTTTATACCAAGCTAGACGACAGCTTGTTGAAAGGATCTGGCCCCGTATCCAAGACAACCGAATAACTGACTTATTCCTTTCATGGATCGTTATTCTATAATAAGTTCCTCGAATTTCCAATGCATGAAAACACTATAGGCTGTTTTTCCCTCGATATTTGGCCATACAAGGTCATATCGGTAATAAGTTATTCAGTCGTTCCAGAAACGAATGGCTTATTCAAGTTCGCCGAAACTGCGTTTTCAGAGACGAGAAAAAAATCCGTTATTCGTATATAAATCTAGTACCATTTACATGCAACAGGGCCTGGTGCTTAGCATTCGTTTAGACTATATAACCCAGTACGCTGATACGATACGCTTATGTCTGTTGTTCTGTCTGTACGTTTGTTGTTCTGTCTGTACGTTTCAGATGGCAGTCTCCTTAGACCCTGCAGACGCCGTGTCCTTGCACTCTCTGGGATACTGGTACGGCTCAGCGAATCTTTTTGCGCATCTTGATTGTGGCTTAGGCAAACCCACTACCAACCAGTAGTTACCGAAAATCGGGGGTTTGGCTTTCACGTACAGATCACTGTGTCCACTTCTTATTACGCTCCACTCCTTCTTTCCCTTCCATATTTTAAAAATCTTTTCTACCGCCTCTTGGCGTTTCCCATCTTTCAAAAAATGTCTGATTTACATTCAGGGTGTGATTGTGTGTAAGTTGTGGGAAGGAATAAAGACAAAGATATTGAGGGAAAGAAAAAAAGACAATGGGAGGGAAAGATGAAAAAACAGATGGAAAGAAGAAGACAGAGGGAGGAACAGGGGAAGACAGAGGGAAGGAAATAAAAAAGACAAAGAGAGGGATGGTTCACTGCTCCTTTATCGCCACCTCACCACAGCGCGTGCTAAATTGTAAAGTGTGTAGTGTGCATGTTTTACGATTGTCTTAGGATTGCGCTAGTTCATCTCTTTCGAGGTCGATCTGTATTTTGCAGGCATTTCTCCTTTGCTCATCTACCTTGGTATCAACGCAAACTTTTGGCTGTGCTCTTCCGCTCTCCTCCATCCACCACCTTTGACCAGGTAGTCTCCGAGTTTCTATTTCCACCCTGTCGATGTGACGTCAGTCATCACACTTTTAGGTCAATAGCGACAAGTTCCGCACATTCACCGAACGGCAGATCAACCTCGTGATAACAATTACATTGTAATTTTAATTTTAAAAATGTTAATGTGTAAAATGAATCCTTTACTTGCACTTTCTTCTTTTTTCAGGCACTCGAATATTTTAACAAGGCTGAAGAAGGTGAGGGTTTTGCGATGGTCACCAGGAACCATTTAGTAATTTCCTAAAGGAAACATCTCGTTTTCCGACTTTTCCACTTTACTTACTATCCCAGACTGCACCATCCTTTGCTGGCATTTCCTTACTCCACAGTTCATCCCAGATTAAATAGTTACTGTGTCTAAGCTGAAGAGCACCAGTTGTCGGCAGATGGACTGTGTCTCAGCCCAGATGAAAGGCGTATCCGTCTCTCGTGGTT
>SMGT01004185.1:39687-65106 GCA_004794575.1 Lanistes nyassanus | reverse complement strand
CCCCCCCCCCCCCGCCTACCGCAAACAACCTGGGGGTACAACACGTTTTCTTGTTGGCAAAGAAGAGCAGTATTTAAAAGCCATGTTTCCTTCCTGTGTATTTCCATTAACACGCGACCTTTTAATCTTGGGGATTCATTATGAGTTTCTTCGACAGACCCGGTGACACAGTCAGTATAGGCGTGTTGTGAATGTTTATCTCGAAAACGAGTAAAGCTGCTTGTGTATGTAACAAGGTAAAGATCGAGCTACAGAAAAAAAATGTTTTCATCACATGGCATGGGTTCTGTTTTGTTGACTCATATATCGTTCAAGTATCTAGGTAGTGCTGTTACTAGGTGTGAGCTATTAGAAAGCATAGCGTTAAGGCGACCTCTTTTTTTCTGAAAATGTTGAATTTCCTAAAGAAACACAACAGCAACTGTGAACGGAAAAACTACGCTGTTTGGAATCCGTTTTTTTTTCTTTGTAGCTGCTTGTATCTGATTGTAAAGCAATCCACGTTCTCAATGGGAAAAGAATTCATCTTCATCATCATCTTCATCGTCGTCGTCATCATCGTCGTCGTCATCATCATCATCATCGTCGTCGTCGTCGTCGTCATCATCATGTCTATGTCTTCAAATGGTCTTACATATTCAGCAGGTGGATGTCAGACAGTGATGCTTGTATATTCAATGTCGTTGAAGGAAAACCAGCTGCTCAGGATGACGTTGTACACCTCAAACAGGTTCGAGCTGATTTCCTGTACTGAAGGCTAGGCACCTTCTTAACTAGACGAATGTCCATTGTAGTTCGCTCAACTGTTCCACTTTCTGACTGACCAGGCTTGGCAAACTAGGACCCACATTCGTCTCTTGAGAAGAATTTTACTGTACCTGGACATACTCTGTAGGCGAAAGGAAACGGTCTGTTGAATCCAACGTGTTTAATTAATGAGGAAGCCGCCACATTGAATGAAATGAAACTCCGTTACATTTGTGTGACAATTGCTTCTTTATTGATGGGAAGAATTAAGTTATTGCTTCCATTTGTTCAACCTTACCATTTTCTGTATTGTTAATAAATGATACTTATAAAAATCGCTTTGTTCGCTGGTCGAAATGGCTTTATACCTGCGTTCGTAGCCGGCCGGTTTGGTACTCATTGTCGCGGTATTGTCTCTGTCGTGTCTAGGGGTATGGCGCTTATGTGTTTTACTCGTCTGCTCGTTGACTAGAGTTATCACAACATAAAAATGTGTCAAGAAGGGGGAAACTAACACTGCAATCGCTGCCTAATTTCCTCAATTTCCAATCGGCTCAAGCCCCCACCCCCTTGCTTGTCACGCGCGCAACTTAATAAAAAGGGCAGCGATAAAACGCTATTCTATTTATTTACAGTTACACATGGAATTCTTCACTACACAAGGAATGATGCTCCAATATACATCTGACATATGTAGAACATATCACTCTCACTCGCGTATATTCATCCCAGTGACGCTACACGTATCTGCACGCACTCATGATTTACCGGGTTATGAACATTACCGTACCGATACTGCAAATCAGTACACACAAAGAACCGTATTTTCTCTGAACAAAAACTTCTCAGAAGAAGATGTCGCGCCGACGTCTTAGTAACCAATAAGATCGACCGACGATCACAGGAAATAACCGTAGGGTTCTACAACCAACAAATCAACAAGCTTAGATTTACTCTCTTCTAAGTTTGTTCACTATCTCGAGTTACGACCGTGTCTTACTTTTCCTACACCGTTCGTACACTCACGTTCACGATGCTGGATAGGAATACCGCAGACGCCACGTCTCTCAGCTCCACAATCACAACACCGGTCCGAAATGCCCGAGTTCCTTTCCTGACTGGTAAGAGTCACCCCTGTTGCAGAAGCACTGCTGGTTCTCAGTCCACGTCGTGGATAATGCCTGTACTCGTCTGTAATACCTTCGTCCTTCAGCATCGACAATCGGCATACGGCAATCGTCATTTCACATTTCGGCCCTTAACATTTGCGGTCGGGCGCCTATATAGCCCTGAGCGCGGACTTGCCAGAAAAACGCGAATGGGCTTTCTACCCGTTCTAGGTGGTAGGTTGTAGCCCGGAGTGTTATTCGCCCCCACCTCGCAGCCGACCCCCTCTCAGGGTGACGGGTCAACCGAGGGACGGGGTGCGGGTTCCACCGCTCCACCGCGCGGTCTCTCCTGGCTGTTTTGTCGAGCCAATTGGGTCGGCCGTAACAATTTGCTCTACCTCCTGATTGGGTAGGCAACTATAGACGCCGGAAAAATCACAACACTCATATACCAAACTGCGGTGAGTGACAAAATGGAGAGCTATAACCACTCAAAGCATACTTGTATAGTAATAAAAATCTTCGTATGAATAGACCTAGTTTTTGATAAAACTCTGACGTTTTACTGATTATGACTGATTTATTATTATGGCCCAGTTTTTGAGAAAACCCTGACGTTTTACTGATTATTATTTATTATTATTACTACTACCATAGTCTGCTCTGTCTGTGGATGGCCTGTAGCACACTGGTAACGTAGGGGTTTCCCCATACAGAGGGTAGGGATTTAGATCCCGCATCTGACACGTTCCTACAATACAATACACTTTGTCTTTAAAACATGCGTAATAATGGAAATTTTCGTTCCCGCAGCACAGAGAAGCAGAAATAAAAATAACCTTCTGTATACAAAAGCGCTCACCTTAAACCATGGACACAATCACCATTCAAGCATTCAACTCATGACACAATAGCACCATAGAGGTTAGATCAACAACCGGGCTAATCGTTTTATCACGGATAACACTCCACAAATTCCTATTTTTTTCTGCTTACGGCAACACGGTAAAGAGTGACATTAAAAAGGCAGGCTGCATGCGTTTCAATCCGTCTTTGCACAAGCTTGTGTGTGTTTACCTATGTGCTTGAAAACGATCGTGTCGTAGTCTGTCCTCATGTGTCCGTCAGTCACTTATACCTGTATGCGCAATTGCCTGCGCATTACAACGCACGTGCATTACTGATGTGGGGACGTGACCGTGTGCGCTCGTGCCCTGCATGCGTGATCACGTGCTTATCGCTGTTGTTTCAAACAGTTGAGGGAGAGAAGCCACTTACATGTTTCCGAAAAAAAGTCGGGTTACAATTTCTGAGGTGTAGTTTTTGAACAAAGGTTGTTACAGACTACAAGAACTGAAATCACTTGTCCCCAGTCCAGACTTCTGCTCCTATACCCCTGGCGCTGTAAATAGCTCCCCTTAGTTTCTCAGTAAAAGCAATAATCCTGTGGCATCTCGAAATAAATTCACCCACGAAACTTGTTAACTGTCAGTGATTTACACAAAATGTCTCCAAGTGCCTTGTAATCAATTTTACGAAGACCTGAATGGGCGAATCAACAACTACTTGCTTATCTCCCTTTATGCTCTCTGTTCTCTTTCGCTGCCCTTGTCCTTCGTATACTCTGCCCTCACACTTTTGTAGACATGCACACATGCCTCCTGTAGTTACACAAAGATGGGAGTTGTGATTTCTTTAATTGTAAGACTTAACATTACACATCTGTCATTTTTTTCAAATGTTGTGATAAACACGTGAAAATAACCATGCACTTTTTTTTTAGTTTCGCTTAAATTAAATACACTGGTGTACAACTTCCTTTCGCAATGGATTGGCCATAACAAAATTGTTTGTCAACGTTCAAATTCTGATTTAAACGACTGTCGCAATCCACTCCTGCTGGCAAATTTTGTCTGAAACCAAGCACCCGTTTAACAAACACATAATACCAGAGTCGACTTTTTACATTAAGAAAGAAAATATTACTAAAAACGTATGGAGGTGGTGGTACCGATGATTGTTGGGACAGCGACGAAAGCTATGTAAATGTTTTGGTTCACCAGTTGAACCCTGATAAGTCAAGACAAAGATAACGTTCCTGAGCGACAAATATATTTTTTTAACGGTGCAGTTCTCTCGGACATCCAGGTTACTTGTCAGCAATCACTTTCCCAGAAAACCACAGACGTGCACGTACGTCGCAGAGAAAACGCTTTGGCCTCTCCACCTTGCCCTTCTCAGCGCCGTTTGTAAACTCGCTATCAGGTCCCTGGGTTATCGAGAATCGTTTGCACACAGTAATCTCGTAATAACATTATAAGCACCCTTCCCTTCTTTTTCTGTAAGCGAGGGTCAGAAATAGGTGTGAAGGGGGCGACAAATCAATGAGAGAGGGTGGATAGTCAATACATTAGCTAAATGTACAGTTTTAAAAAAATTCTTACTTCTCTTAATGAAAAGAATTTCTGATGAGAAGAGAGGACAGTACATGGTACTGGGAAGGAAAGACGGATTGTAAACAGGCCTAAATACGTGAACACCTTTCCCAAACTAAAACGTCCATTTTGGCTTTTTCCTTTGGATTTAGTCTTTTCGTTTTTCTCCCTTTGAGCGAAAACGACACTTTCAGCGGAAGAACTGACAGTGATTGGTTAAACTTGTTATTAAAGTGTATCACGTGCGACGCCTAATTAGAGATTAAACTCTCATTTCTTTTTGTGCACGAGTGAATGAGGGTATATTATCCAGGGTCTGGGACTGTCATAATCATCTTTTAGACAGTTGAGTGACCCTTATCGCGTACAGCAAATTTATAATGTGCTCATTATGTGGTGTGCATGTGTGGAAGAACACTTCTTTGCATAAACGTCAGAGATTCGCAGCGCGTGTAGCCAAGGATATGACCCAAGGAAAAGTGCTGCAACTGGTTAAATTGTATGCAGCTTTTGGGAAGAGGACAAACAATAAAAAAAACTAATGGACAAAACACCAGCAGACAAGAACAGTCTCCATCCTGCATGGTGCTGGATGACTGCTGGCGTGACATCCCGCAGGGGTTGTTATTAAGATCAACAACTGACCGTGTAGAATTCGAACTTCTGAGTCTGTCTTGCAATGTACCCGCACGTTACACCATAATATGATAAATGACTTCTTGTAAGATAACTCCAAACAAGAGGTAAACGTGACGGTAAGCTCCCTTGGTCACGCGCGTCTGCATACGGTTATGTTGAGCGCTGCCAGTACCTCTTGCTGGAGTTATCTTTCGATAATTTAAGCGCGCGGTCCTCATTTGTTCTTTAGTAATTGACTTCTTTTAAGCCCTAGCAGTATAAAGTAGTCTTGGAAAACTATGGGAAGCTATTAGAGAGATTGACATGGAAATCAATTAAGACGTTCAAAAAAGATCGACGATGCTGACTTCATGTGAAGAACTGCGTTGTTATGAGTCAGATTGAAGGTGTGGAGTTTTTGCAGTTTCGTGGGTAGTCAACGTGTACGGGATGTCTCGATTACAAGTCTGCTACATTAACATGATTGCCTGAACACGGCTCATTTCAATGAATCACTAAATGCCATCTAATGGAATTCTTTTTTTTTAAATGCGTTCATTTTTATAGAAATGGTCTATGGCCCACTGTCCCTTTGGATCAGAAAACAATGTACCATGTCAGAAATTTTCAGTGGAATGTTAGAGCCAAATACCTTACAGTTTCAAACAAGCAGTATAAACAAACCCCCCACGCATCTGTCAGGAAACAATGGGGCTGTTCAAAACTGAAAACTGCGTCACTGGAACAGATTAATTGCACAGTCACATATCCTAGTTCCACTTCGCTCCTAATTCAATTCTATTCTGTTTACACATATCTTGTTACTTATCTTCTCCTTCAACCTTTACTGTGTCTCTTCAATTAGTGATGGGACGTGTCTGGGCAGGCAGAGAGTGTGAAGGTTTCGCAGGGAAGGAGACCTGTCAGCAGGTAATCTGTCAGTAGCCCATTCCCCCCACAGCGACTTACCTTATCAGACGTTGTTTGCTTCTGGGGTACATTTCCAAGAAAACCTGGTTACATGAGAAAGAACGAACGAAAAGCTCAGGTTTCTGGACCATCACAGTAGCCTAGCATGTATAAGGCAACATACATAGTAAGATTAAAACGTTATTACAAATGATTAAGCTGAGCCAATTTAATAAGATTTGAGTTTAAAAAATAAAGCTACAGTGTATTCAATAACGAGGGTAGGCACTACCTTTCAACAGTGTGTAGAATTTGTTTAGCTGTAAGTAGCAACAAATTTCTTATCGCAAGAACTATATTTCTAAAAGTGGTAAACCTTTGTAAAGATAAAGTTTGTCATTACCAAGATAAATTGACACTTCTCCTACAGTTTATGTCTGTGGTTATAAAGTGGTTCAGTCGTTGGGAGTATGGAAGGGCAGCTACTAGATTAATAATTTTTATATGGCTCGCCGGGTTGCGAACCATAACCTTCCGCCGCCTCGGAAGCAGATATTAGATACATGGCTACATAGCTTTGCTATTGATGTCAAGTAGTGAAATCCCCTTAGTTATCTGGACTGTGTACATCATCTTTATGTCCAGTTGGTGCAAGACAGACGTAGTTTGGGAGCAACCCATCGTCAAACAAGCGATTAAAAAATTTAAAAGAAATGGTAACATTACTTCCCGTCTATTTTTTAAAAAATAAAATGTGTGAGAGAGAGGTTGATAGAGAGAGTGAGAGAGGAGAGAGAGAAAGACCGCCATAGCGCGCACACACACATATATATATACACACACACATATATACGCACACACATACATATATACGCACATACACATATATACGCGTACCTGAACGATAGTAAGCGTGTATGATAGTCTGCGCATGCGCATACATTCATTTCGTCGTGGGAAAACGAAAACTTGCGTCCAGTTCGACCTTTAGTATTTACGGGCTCTTTTATGTGCGGGAAATTAGATACAAACCTTTAAGCAAACCCACCCAGATCCTCGACCGGAACAACTCTAAAACACAGAGAGAGAGAGAGAGAGAGAGAGAGAGAGAGAGAGAGAAGGACAGAGAAATGCATAGTAACTGGCAAATGTGACTATTGATTTGTGTCTTTGAAATAAACAGTCGTGTAGTAAAATTCATTTACACCTTTGATGTATGCACCAGACAACTCTAATTGTTTTTCTCACTTAAACCGAGAAATGAAACATACAGTGCATGCACAATTGTGAACTTATAACAGTTTCAAGAATTCTGTTATTTATGGTACAACTAAAAGAGAACCAGCATTTTGTGGGTCCTTCTACCATTGAATTTTCTGCGGGCTTGCCTCTCTCAGCACGGGCGCATTGATTGACAGTTATCAGTAGCAAAGAACTCGCAAACCTGAATTTTTTTTTCCGGTGCTGACCGGGAGGAAAGGAGGACTGCCCCTAAAACTGTTGACCCTGTCCGTGTCTGTGTCGTTTGTACCTTGCCTCAGTTCCCGTGTTGTTAACTCAGAATTGATTTCCAAGCAGTAGTCTCGTTATCCTTTTATATGAGGTCAATTTTTTGTAGATTCTTTGTTCCAGCGGAAAGCCGATTGGGAAAATTGCCTGAATGTTTTGTTTTGCTGTTTTGCTGTTTTGCTTGGGGTGGGGTTTTTTTTTGGGGGGGGGGCACAAAAGCTCTGATGCAGGATATATGTTGTCAGCATAAGTCCCTGCATGAAAATCTTTTCAAAATTAATCATGCGTTCGCGCAAGTCGGCAGTTCCCGTGAGATTTATTGCCCCTTCTCCATTAACACAGACGTAATGGTGGGGATCATTTCTGAAAAAGTGGATAACGCCCAACGTGCTATGCAAAAGTAACTGTTCGAATTCAAGCACCACGTGTTGCCACCAGAGGGCATTCTCTATTTTGTTGAAGTCTCAGGGGAACTCCCGATTTGCGCATTTCAAAGTGACTACATACGCTCGTATACCCTGCATCCGAGCTTTTGTCGACCAAAACCCCACTAAGCAACTCATCACCCCCTCCTTTTTTGTCTTTTTAACATGAGAATGCGGACTAAAACTCAACAGAAAGTGACAGCCTAAGGGCAACACTATACTATCTTTTGAAAACGAAGTGTTCACTTTCTGATCACTGATAGCAAATCGTGTAACCATGTTACCCACAGGTGAGCGAGTGAGTGCGTCTGTGGATAGGTAGGTGAATGGGTGGGTGGATGAGAAGAGGTCTGTTTGTGGCAGAATAAGAAGTGTGGAGACGAGTGACTGGATGAGTATGCGATCGCTTAGACATTTATTCTTGTGAAGCATGTCGATCTCCTGTGATCGCTCGTCATCTGTCTCTCTTCTCTTTGAATTCGTCTTCTCGTCAGTTAACAGAAGGCTGCAATGTGGCCCCCGACTTAGTACTCTGAACCAAACACGATTAAACGGAAGCCTGTTTATCGCGTACTGACGTTTATAGATGCTGTCCGACTGCAACCGTTGGGCCAAAAACATTATTCAAGGTCTCGGTGTACGAAATGGGATGGTATGAACATTAACGGTGTTACCACAGGACAAGTAACCTGCTGAAACAATAACGATCTTCATATTTCAAATGAAGTCACTTGTTCGTGTTGAATAATAACGATTTGCATCATAATCTGTGTTCTTCCTACCCGTCTCTCGTTCCCTCCATATATCCCCCCTCCTAACTACCCTGATCTTTTCCTCTCTCCCCTTCTCTCTCTTTCTCTCTCCTCTTTGTCTCTAACTCATCATACGTAAGCGCGCGCTTTAATGCACACGCTCTCACACGCCTGCACCTCTTATTACTAAGCACGCTAGCTTGCACGGATGAACGAACGTGGTTGGGGGTAAATCCCCCCAAAATACAGGATGTCGCCCCATGCTGAGTGCGAAAAGAACAGGTGGCAATGGCATGAGAACTAGACGAACATGATAAGACCGCGGAAGTAGCTACAGGTCGACTCAGGCCATGCGGTGTCGACAGCGTGGAGAACCGATTTTTATTTTAAGAAAACAGTCGACGCAGGATAATGGTTGTCCCGTTTTCCCACCCCTCCCTTCGGCTGCTCCCCTACTCCTAATGCTATTTAACCTGCTCTGGGTCAGTTTTCGTGGGTCTTCTTATCGCCTGTCTATTCGGAAAGGTTCACATAAAATACACGGAGCAGTTAGCCCGCTGTTATGACAGGAAGGACAGCGACGAACCCTCATGCAACCCGCCCCTGGACTCAGCGCGCTCTCCTCCGAGCCGAAGATCGAACTCCTTGTAAGGAGAAATTACTAGACTTAAATTCGTCTCCCTATATCTCTGATAAAAACCAGTGGCTGTAGTAACACAGCAACAAAGTGGTCGGCGTCAGTGTGATCTTGTCTTCATCCCCCAGGCGTTTGGTCGACAGCGCACACAGGAAGCGAGCTCCCAGCACAACGACTAATTTCCGTGTAGCTGCGTCTGGCGAATGTGTGTGAGCGCAGCCTCGAGTTCCCTCTTCGGCGGCACTTAATTCATTATCAAGTTAGAACACGCAGCTACAAGAGACCCGGCAGTGCGGCTGTAACCTAGCGAGTATACAGACGTCAGTTTTGTTGTCCATCATCACTAACGACACCGTCTCTCATCAAAAGCTTCGGATTGTCAATCTTAGCTTGAGGCAACATTCTTGTGCGCTCCGAGTCTCCTGTTAACTTACGTAAGTCTGCATGATTATATTTGAAACAAGGAATCATTTTCTGTTTGTAATTGTTTCCTGGCCTAGTCTGTGTCACAGTCGGGAGTTGACAGAAGTGTTTCATTTATTCACTATTCAAATTTCGGTCCATTGCACTTCAGATGGCAGTGCTTGTGTTTAGAGTTGGTGCATGCAAAAATAAAAGCAACAACCGTTTTAATACTTGTATGTGGAAGAGAGAAGATAATAAAAAGCTGTAGGTAGAATGAAGGGGGGGGAGAGAACGAGGAATAGATATTTTGAAATTCTTAGTTGTCTACATAACACCCCCAATTACGCAGGACTTTTAAATCCGTACAAACTTGCACTATATACAGAATATTTCCTTACAGGGTTTCCACAGCAGGAAGTGAAACCATTTTGCCTTGGCTTCTGCATTTTTACACCGCAGTTGCTGTAGTCACCAGATGACGTTACCATGTCTCCCGTCTGCCGCACAGAGATGCCCACCTACCTGGGCAGACACCCAGAGTGCTACGTGCAACGGGCTCTGTTCGTAAAAGGCGGCCGCCATGAGATCCACAAGGTTAGGCTCATTGGCGGTCTGCACAGCGACGAGAAGTACATCGCCAAGCTGTCGACGACTGACCACTGCGTGACGTGCCAGGAGTGTCAAACCGAGGTGAAAAAGAACAGGCTGGCAGCGGAAGTAGTGAGGAGTTTCCAGGCAAAAGATGGCGGCGCGTTCTTTGCTGTGGCACCCTACAACTTTGCTAGGACGAAACGCGCCGCTGGACGGGAAGAGTTCTTTCTGATCCAGGAGCGCCAGACCCAAAAGGGAAAGTTTTGCGAGCTCATGTCTCCGAAAGGGGTTAGCATGGTGGAGACAGGAGGGATTCTGGAAGCGTTGGCCCACCACAGCTACAACTCTTCTGATGGCCAGTTTGTTATGGCTGGCATGAAAGGTGTTCTGGAACGAAAAAACCCGCCATGGAAATTCTGCACGCTCACGTCTCTTATCTTCCACTCGGTACATCAGAGTTTCGGGGTCGAGGATGAAGGTCAGGATGGCATCGAAACCTTCTTCACGAACCACACTTGCACCAGCTTGTGTCAGAACATGCGGCAGCATTGCGCACCGAGGAACTTCTCCTGGGATTGTAACCGTGTCGCTGAACCTTCAGCTCCTCGGCTAGAAGAGACCTCAAACTGCTGTTACCAAGATAATGAAAGAGCTGTTCTTCTGCCTAACTTTTCTCTTCCTCCTCCGTACTCTGAGGTGAACAACAACAACAACTCTTTTCATCACGTGACCGATTTCTCTCAAAGATTCTTCCAGAATGCTTGATAGTAATCCATTTGCGAGGAATGTGTCGGCCTTAACGATCTCAGAATTCGGGTGCTTTGCAATCTCTTAGATACAGCAACATTGCAAATAAAATATTTCTGTGATTTGATTCTCCGGCTTCTGGCTGAGCCAGTGTAGTTGATAATGGTAGAAACGTGCATGTATATGCATGTAGTGCTTCTATGTTTGCACGTGCATTGGCACGTTCGCCTGTAGTGCACGAGCACATGAAAAGTTAATTTATTTACATCATGTCATACTTTCTCAACGGCTGCTAAATGCTGTTGTATCTCGCTGTTTACAAACAGTGATGGAGGTTTAATAGCAAACATTTAAATTGTCATCTCGATCTTGCATGTTCTTTAAACTAAAGTGCGCGTGATTGTGTCAGCATGAGCGTTACAGTTTTGTTCAGATGTTATAGGGTCGAAAGCACTTCAAGAACAGCAACGCTGTGTAGGTTTGCTGGTATCAGTTCTTGCTGCATGCAGCCTCAGTGGGTCAATTGCTGGCATGTCTGATGAACACAAATGTATTATTTCCTGTCAGCATATGCACGCGCCTGTACTCGTGTATTTAGTGGCTTGTGCGCATAAGGACGCTATGGGGTTGTCCAGCGAAA
Organism: Lanistes nyassanus; assembly: GCA_004794575.1. Taxonomy (NCBI): domain Eukaryota; kingdom Metazoa; phylum Mollusca; class Gastropoda; order Architaenioglossa; family Ampullariidae; genus Lanistes; species Lanistes nyassanus. The sequence continues at coordinate 53,582 of SMGT01004185.1, read as the reverse complement.
ATTCTGTGATAAAATGAGTGTTTACATTCTACGGTTTGAGACCCAAATTACTGCAAAAGAAAACGAATTTCGCTTCTTTCTGAGGAAGAAGTTGCTTTTTTTTCTGGTGCTTCCACCTCGTGCTGTGATTGGACATGTATCACCCAACCTGGACTTTGCTTTTAAAATAAGAGCTTAGCTGTACACAATGCATTTCGCTGAATATTTGTTTGCGTCTTAAAGAGATATTTAAATTTGGGGAAAGAACAATTTTCTGCAGATCTGTTGTTTGCCTTTTTATTCCCTAGTTTGAAACGAAGTCTATTTTAGGTCAAAAGCAAGATCGATGCTTTTTAATATCTCCAAATGGAGAATCTGTGCTGGCGGTTTGTTTGTGGACTTTAAAATTGTCTGCATCGGGAGAAAGACGTAAGGAAAGGCGAGATTGAGGTACGTGTTTGTCATTGTGTTTAATGGCGAGGCGGGTGATGTAGGTTGGGATTAGATGTTATAGTTAGTAGACCTAGCTCAAACAGAAGGAAATTGCGGGACCCCTAGAGTTGAAACGAGTTGTAACATATATTGTCTGGATTGTAAATACTCGCTGTTTATATCAACAATACATTCTTCTTTTTTGTGTTCACTGTATTACAGTCTTTTGTTGTTCTTTATGGGAGACTGTAGGTGGTGGGGGCTCGGCCATATAATTAAGAAATCATATTAATTAATGTTAGTAATAAAGTGATAGTTCCACCTACGCATATGTCACACTCCAGACGGTGGTCGTGTGAGCGAGAATAGGAGACGACCCGTCAAGAGCAAAAAAGAAATCTCCCAAGTTGTGACAACCAGTGACTGCAGCTTGGTGTGAAAAAAAAATGTTTGTAGACATATTGTCTGCTTCAATATTGGACTTGGCTCAGTTTCCCTGTTGTCAACACGCCTCACTCTTTCTTTAAACAAGTCATGAGCAGCGCTCAGTGTCTTTTATGTCGGTGGCTTTTTTTCTAGTCCCGTTGATAAGCTAAATGCTCATTTGGCGGGGTGAATGTTTCGTCTCATATATTTTTCAGTCCCGTTCCTCTCTTTCTCTCTCTCTCTCGCTGTCTCTGTCTGTCTCTCTGCATCTCTCTGCATCTATGTGCATCTCTCTCTCTGTCTCTCTCTCTATATATATATATCTGTATCTCTCTCTGCCTCCCTCTCTGTCTCTCTTTGTCTTTGTATCTCTCTCTCTCTGTCTCTGTCTCTCTTTCTCACTGTCTCTGTGTCTCTCTCTGCATCTCTCTCTCTCTCTGTCTCTCTTTGTCTCTGTCTCTCTATTTCTCTCTGTCTCACTCTGTTTCTCTCTGTATATCTCTGTATCTCTCTCCCCCTCTCAGTATCTCTCTCTCTCCATCTCTCTCTCTTTGTATCTCTGAATTTCTCTCTGTCATTCTTTCTCTCTATCTCCATCTCTCTTACCCACACACGCACACACGCCTACCAGCGCATTTTAGCACATGCTTACCCAAAACCCTGAGGCCAAGTGTACATAAAATTTAGCAAGGCATATACTTCATGTAACTATACAATTCCCACCCATCCACTTTGCCTGATATTCTCTCGATGTTCTTCTGAGCTCCCCTCCCCCCATCCCTTCCATCCTGCCCCTAAATCTTTTTCGGTGTTGACATTTGTGCTGTGACAGACCAACCAGGAACATGTGTCGAAGAAATGAAACAAACTACTCAACCTGTTTGCACGTAAAAGTTTAGGAACTTTCCGTTACTTATTTAGTTTGGGACACACCATGACTTGACTTCGGCTGGGATTTCCTTGGCCCCGAAGGAACTGCGCATGCTGAGGTCGTTGACGAGCGACGTAAAATTTAAAAAAAAGTAGACGTAACGTTGGCCTCTTGGATACGAGTGTTGACAAGCCCTAGAGACACGCAGAACACTTAACGACTGGCGTGAAGGAGAAATCAGTTCCCGATACGTGCACTGTGCACGACTGCACGCGCACGCAAGCACATGCATAGATTTTCACACGTCCCAGGCTCTCTTAACACCTTCTCTTCCACTTCTCTCTCCCTGTGCGTGCGTGCGTGCGCGCTCGCGCCTGTAGACGCATGGCCTTCACACGTTCCAGGTTCTCCATGGACGTTCACTTCTCTCTCCCTGTGGGTGTCTGGGTGTGCGTGTGCGTGTGTGTGTGTGCGTGTGCGTGTGCGTGTGTGTGTGCGTGTGCGTGCGCGCATGCGTGAGTACGTATGGTTAGACTCTATGACTACGGCATGTTCTGCCCCAGTATTTAACTTCCGTTTGTCTTACGAGCGAGAATACGCTTTAGCTATCACGCAAATATTGTGCTGCAAATGTTTATCTCCTAACGCTCGGTCACTCTGACCAACAGAATATGTACACGATTCGCTACCAAACATTTCACGTGAGGTGAAGGTTAACTGGTTGGCGTTACAAAAAATAGGAATAATGTAAACAACGTTGAAGTTTTAAACTCACTACGCATGTCGAGTACACTAGTAATACGAGTTCGTTCCAGTTTCATTTATTACTTATAAGCTATTGGGGGAGGCTTTTTAGCCAGAAGCACCAGGGAGGTGTGTGTGTGTGGGGGGGGGGGGGGGAATTGGTGCTTAACGTCCAGCCGCAAACTATGTGCATATCAGGACGGCAAGCACCTGGGAACCAAGATATAAAGCTCTCACACGCTGTAACGTTTTTAGTCTTGTTTTGCACCTGGTTGTGCGCCTGCGCACTTACAGCGGAAGTACAGTGGAACAGGTAGAAGCCTGCAAAAGCGACTGTCACACACCAGATGCACACTCTTTTTTCAACAAAAAGACGACCGTGTGAAGGAAACCCACATTTAATTAACTCACAATAAATGAGTGACGTGCAGTTGATGAGAATGGTGACGAAAATGTGAATGTTTTACGACAATGCTATGCTGTGAAAATGCCCACACCGACCACAAATGTCATAGTCACAGTCGCTTGCGTCAGCACGGCACACACGACTTATCTCTCGCGCAGGATAGCACAGTCCGCGTGCGTGCTCGGCTGGTGACGCGGTGGTCGATGTTGCTGATGCGATGACGGATGAGGTGATGTCGGCTGGGCAGTGTTGGTGATGCTGACGAGGCGGCTTAGAGAAGGCGACGGTGAATGAAAGATGAGACGTAGAACTTGACGAAGAAGGAATCGGAGAACGAAGAACAGGCGAACGAAGAACAGCAAAGCAGGAATTTAGCGAACAGAGAAGTAGCGAAACAGTCCTCCAGACGACTAGTTTCGCCGCACGGTGATGCAGAACTTGCGTGCTTGGGCAGCTTCCAGCGGTCAGCTCCTGTTGGACGTCGCTTATAACGGTTAACAGCGCAGCGTACAGAGATGCGGCCTGTCCGGCTGGATAGTGCAGGGGTCTGATCCCAGCCGTTTACTCGCGAACAGACGTGTTGCCATAATTTGACATCACGCGAAGAATCCGATCGCGTGAAGTTACGCGCTGGCAATGGATGGACAGATGATACTGTACCGTGAACTAGAATCGTCACACACGCTTATAAATATATTAGACAGCAAGGATGATCTGCTCTCGGTCGATCTTCAGCAGAAAGAATGTGCTGAAATAGTTGAGAAGAACCAGGTTAAAGTAGAGCTATTTCAGAATAAGATGCAATGTCCACCTGTAACCAAGTAAGCTGCAACACACTTTTAATTCAATGAATTACCCAAAGACGCTTTCAACTGGATGACTCACTAAACATGTTTTCTCTGCGTCGTCATAAGAGACAAAAAAATTTGTATAGTTTAAGATTATTTAAAGAAAAATAATGCCTATAGTGAGTGGATTAGCTAAATATAAATTTTTATAGTTTGCTCAAGTGGACTTCAAGCGAAACAACAGCTACAAACACAAAACTTCCCTTTAAAATACTGTGAGAGAGACTTTCATAGCTAAAGCTCCAAGCGTTATTTAAAAGATAGTTACCACTGGTACCTCAGCTTTGGCTGTAAGAAACTTTAAATTTACTAGAAAAAATGACTTTTTCCTTTGGTCCACTGGGTCACAGGGCTATGTATAATCTGCACAATTCTATAATCTCCTGCTTAAGAAGCAGAGACTATCGATCCAAAGTTGCATTTAGCCCGTGCTGATACTTTTTTGGTTCACAAAGTTTTGTTTTTCATTAAACTAGATGTTGAAATAAACAGGCTTCCTTCTTCTTTGTATGCTATAAATCTAGCTTTAAAAAATAAAATTCAAAGGAAATCGATTATGACGTTATATTACGGGTTTATGCGGACAATTACTGACGCTCAGGCGTAAACACTGCACTGACTTTTATCGTTTTATTGCCCCCCTCCCCGCCCTCAAGAACACTATTATCCGCCCATGTTATTGATGTTATTGAAAGTAGGAAAATCCTGATTGCTGTTCGCGTTCTGCACCAAAAACAAAAAAAACAGAAAGAAAGAAAACAGAAAGCAGAACAAACACAACTGAGAGAAACATCTGAATTTTAAAAAAATCTCACTGACAGGACAGACCCCGTGAACTTGAAACAAGATCTTGGTGACAGTTTCTTTGTTGCAGACGAAAAACTATGAAAAACAAAGCAAGCGCGCACAAGACGGGAAACCTGAGCGGGAAGACAGTCTCGCCATTACGTTACCTAACGTTGAGTCACGCATGTCCTCTTTCCAGGGACAATGGGCACAGGCTGCATGGGAATGCAAGGCGAGATACGTTCTGCATGGCTGGTGCTCCAAATCCTGTCACCTCAAAAGAAAACATTTAGATTGCAAAATATATTTTTATATGTTACTGACTCCTATTTTTGAATTGAGCCCGTCATAAGCAACTCCCCCACCCCATCCTGAAAAAAAGTAATACGGCAAACCGAAACAGGACCCCTCATCCAGGATTTCTCTAACGAAGCAAAACAAAGCAAACCCCAACCCCACGACATGGACGAAAATGCAGATATTAAACCAAACCTCCACAATGAACAGTTAGGTAAATACTTTATCAGTCTGCTTGGTTGCTGAAATAAAATTGATGGCATTGCGACCGGGGTACAAAATCTACCCGAAGTCCAAGAATACACTGTGCATTTCCCGATAATACTAATACTACTGCTGTGAGGTTGCGCTTCGACTGTTGACATGTCAAAACATGTTTTTATCGAAATCTTCTGAGATAACTGTGCGTTCTTGTTGTCTAACAAGACGGAATGCAGCATCGTGCCTTGTTTTACGTCGGCTTTTTTATCAGTCATCTGACCATGTTTTTGTGCACCACCACCACCACCACCACCACCACCACCACCACCACCACCAAACGGTCATCATTATCGTCGTCGTCGGCGTCATCATCATCACCATCGTCGTCGCCCCCTGTTCTTCCTCCCATCGACACTATCATATCTATAGGCGTACTTCCAAATACTGCCCACGTGCGTGTGTGCATGCCTGCATGTTACAGACTGAACGGACGAGTAGGGTTTTCGTACCGGATGGCTCAGATTTCGAGCCACAGAGTCAATCCTTTGTCCATCGGTCGATCCATAAAACTCTCTTGCCATGTTGTTCTCACGAGAGTTGTTTTCCAATCTGTAGTGCCTTTGCTGCACTCCAGTTTAATCAACAGAGAGGGGTCTGGCTCGTTTACCGTAAACAGCCTCTAGTTTACCACACGCGGCTTCCAATTTTCTAACATTCGTTTCTCTCAGTGTGCGCTTCCCAAGAAGACTGGTTGCGAAAAGCACGAAGAAATCCCAGACTTCCTCATGACTGCAAGTTTCATGCATATGAAAAAGAAACCATCTTCTTTTTTTTTTTAAACTGTCTCTTGGTCTCTGTATGAGCCAGAGCATCGCATGTTGATCAGCTAGAGTCAAACTCTATGGAACCACCGGCTAGTTCTTTAGAATGACCCACAAGAATGAACAAAGAAATGACAAGTCTTATATATATATATATAGATATTGTCGTATTACAGTGCCCGAGTTCTGTTAAATATGAAGCGTTGTTTTTTTCCTTTTAATTTGTCCTGATGTTTACGTCATAACTGGTAAGCTGTTAATACTGTAATAAACGGCGGCTATACAAGTAACACAGCGCCCAGCGAAACATGAACACTTGAAGGTAGGATGATCGAAGAGATTTCCGTTCCCTGGCCTGTATTTTCTGGGATACAGAAGGTCGGATTGAGTTCTACAGATGCGATTGGTTGTTTCAGATTAACCGTACCTACGCCTTCGCACAAAGCAATAGCTTCTCTCCATAGGCCCCGTTTTCTACATTGGCTTTTGGGTGCGCACATTCCTCACTACGTCACTCGGTGATGTGTACACGTCTGACCCCCCCCAAAAAAAAAATCACAGACGGTGCCCCATTAATCAAATAGGCGAAAGTATGGGAATTGTACATACGTGGATTCTCCACCACAAGAAAACAACAGATCGAGAGGTCACCAAAACCTCGTAGTGAAACGACACTTGGGCAGAACACATGTTATTCATTAGTCAAAACAGATTTATTTAGTGCATCGGCGCTCTGACGGTGGTTCTTTCCTGATCCAGAATATGATTTTTTTCTCATCACTTTTCCTTCGCACCTGCGCACAATCTTTAACAGACTTGTCATAAAACTCAATGACATGTGGCTGATATGGTTTTAAATCTTAGTTTAAAAAAAGAAACAGCTTTACCCATATCCCGTTAAGGCTTTTGTTAAAGTTGACAGGTCTGTTTGAGACTGATTTACATTGTTTTGCTTGCACAGTCTAACCTGTGGATGTAGGTACCGATTGTTAGGGTGTGTGTGTGTGGGGGGGGGGTGCACAAAGGGTGGCCCTGATGGTTGTTAGGCAGCCTCGCCCCAAACTTTCGGAGCACGACTGGAAATCTTTTTACGCCAGAGCGAACCAGTTCCTGTTATGCAGCACTAGCGTCCGAACCCGTCTCCGCGAGAACTACACTGTAAACAACAAATGTTCAAGTTAGAACACTTATTCTGTTACAGAAACAGAACCCATTTTACATTGATCTAGAACGCTTTAAATTATTGGTGCTAAGCTAGCGTAAAAAGTGTTCTGGTCTGTGTTCTCGAAAGTGTTTAAATCGGCGGAAAATGTATAAATGGTGTTCTGATAATGTTCCAAATGTGTGCCAGCAGCAAGTGTTCAGTCAAAAAGGGGGATGCTAAGAACACTTTGAGCGCATGTAGCACACATCTTACACACTATTTACACACGCAGCACATACTTTGCACCTGCTTTAACACTTTTTAAATATAGCGTTTAAAATATTTAGAGTGTACTATTTTCACTCGCCAGTTGGGATTTTTCCCCGAATGCCGTTGTGGGTTACGAAACACCACTGTAAAATCCTGCTGCCTGGGCTTAGGGTATGTTTATATGCAGCCTTTAATCCTCATACCACCAAGACTCGTTGCTCCGTAGTTTCCAATGCCCGAGGACTTCTAGGGTCACTGGCGCTCAAGATAAACAATCATTTTTATATACAACCCTGACCGGCGCCTTGTGCTGATAATAAACAATGATTTGATTATCTGCTTAACCTGCTTTCTGAAAAAATTAAGACAACTTCCCCAACAGATGCGTCAGCCTCTGTAGATGCGTGTTTTCGGTTGCGATATATAGTCAGCTGGGTCCGATTTATCGGAACAGTTACTCCAGAGAGTTTTGTCAAAGCTGGTGACTATGACACAAAGTCAGCCCAACAGTACGCTCGCTCTCCCCCTTCAGTCGGGACGAAGAAGCCATTCGAAATGGAGTTTAAGGGAGCTGCACAGGAGCCAGACGCGCGGCCATGAGGAGATAATTCTTTCTGAAGGTTGACGCTCAGCAGTCTGCAAACGCGTGCATTAACGTAAGCTTCAACTTAGTCGGATGAAAGAACGTCCTGAACGTTAAACAATTATGCTCAGCTCGACGAGGAATATCTCTCTAAAAAGCCTCTCCTCCCCGAACTTTTATTGCAAATATCCGTCTGTAAAGAATTTCCATTTAGTGTTTAAAAAATGAAATTACTTTTTCTTGCAAATGGATGGACTATTTTATTATAACTGCTTTCAACGATCTACTCGAGCCGTGTCAATCCCGCATACGAGTGCGTCGTGAACCTGGCCCCTATTGTCTCTGGTAACAGAAAGGTTTATGTCGGATTACTGATACTTTTACAGTAACTAGGCTGTGAAATGAAACACCAACAGTAAACCTAATGGCGGCATTACTGTGTTCAACTAATTTGCCAGAAAAAAGTTGTAAGAGACAGCTAAGGACTAACCGCTTCCTGTTACTTCTATCTTTTTTTGCAAGGATTGCCTTGTATTTTAATTTTGATTTTGTCGCTAATCGTCAGATGTGCGTAGCGAAAAGTTGATGAAGTTATTTCTCCGTGCAGTTACATCTCTCTTCGGACAATGGTCATCCCGCAAAAGCTGGCACAGCTCTCATACAACCACACGTACCCAGTCAGATGCCTCCAGAGGGCCAACAGACTTTCCTCGCGATGTTCGTTCAAGGCGAGCTGCGAGCGCCTGGGCACGAGGTGGGAAGTTCACGAGGGCAAACTGATGCCCGATGAGACGAACATCGTCGTCAAAATCTTCGCCAGGACCGACCTGAGAACGGAAAGCGAATGCAAAGCGGAAGTGCTGAAAACCGACTGCGCCAGGCGCGTGCTGGGCCGCTGCCCTGAGCTGCAAGGAGTGGTCGGGGCGCTGGGATGTTCCTACGCCGAAGTGGAGAAGCTCGGCCGCATCGCGAAACACGTCTTGATCTTCGACACAAAGCACAGTTCCGCGCGAAAGAGTGACTTTGTTGTCATCCAGAACCGTCTGTCCAAACCGATCGAGGAGTTACTTCGGCCGGATGGAACCGCCAGGGGAGATCACCCTGCCCTCGAAGCCTTTGCCCACGCCAGTTACCATTTTTCCAACGGTGCCTACGTGATAGCGGGGATGAAGGGAGCGGTGGGCGGAGCGATAAATGCAGCGAAGACGTACACGCTGACCTCCCTTGTCTGCCACTCACGGAGCTTGATGTTCGGTAGTGATGATCTTGGCGAGGATGGGATCAGGACTTTTTTCGAGAATCACCAGTGTACGAGTTTTTGCATCTGGATGAAGATTTATGGGGTAGACACTGTCGTTCCCTCCGCTCCGCTTCTTTATGACATCTGTTGACGATCGAGTTCTCGCTAGCAGAGAGAACGTGCGAGATTTCGGTGACAGCTGATTCTGCCGCACATCTTGCAGCATCCGAACGACTTTGACAGCTTGTCCCGATCATGCCGAATTTTTTTAAGTGCGACAAACTTTGTGTGGGGGATGGGATGTGGGCTGGTGGGAGCATGTTCTTGTACATGGATGCGAGCATATAGATGTGTGAGAAGAGTGAGAGAGGGGGTGAGCGAATGAGTAGTGGGGATGGAAGAGAAAATGAGAGATGACAAGAGCGACATGTGAATGTGTATGTGTGTGTGTGTGTGCGCGCGCGCGTATATGTACGTGGGTGCTTGCGTGTATGTGTGGGGCTGGAAGTGGGGAGTAGGAGACAAAATAATGTTCAACGTTGATGAATAAAGAGGCCAAATGAACGACTCGTGGAATGGGGAGCATCAACAAACTAAACATTTTCATTCGATCTTTTATTTCTCTGTGTAACGGCTTTCAGTGGCGACAGGGAGCACAGGTGCACATGCACCTCCCAACTTTTTCCAGAGGAAACTGGAAGGCTTGACTGCACGGACGGAAGAACAGTTAGAACTGCTTGCTGTCACGACGCAGACACGCTTTCAGTCAAAAGTTAGACAGTCGTGTTCTATCCTAGAAAAGGCTTAGAGGACACATTTCAATTGTGAGGACATCTTGGCTTTTTCAAGATTCAAAAACCACATGGGATCTCACGTGTCTCACGGACAAATCTCGCGATACTCAATATATAACTGAGAAAGAAAGACACAAGAAAAAACGGTGGGTGCTAATCTCCCAAGGAAGTAATTTTAAAGTTCTCACTTCACGTCGCGAGTTCTCAAATTCACTGTTTAGAGTGTCAGTGAGAAGGCAGACACTGAGGCAGTAATGCAACTATAGCGACCTCTACTAGCCCCTGTTATCCTTGCCTTCGATAGGACAGAATTCCAGAGGGGGGTGGCACGAGCGCTCGTCATTCGAACAGCATTTTCTTACGCAAAACTGTCGAAGTTGAAACTGAACCAACGTTCATATTTATGGAAGATAAGCATATTCCAGCGTCCCACATAGAGAGAATTTATCATGTAAAATATATCCTCGATAATCTACATCCTTAATTATTCTTTACATGGGAAAGCTAAATCAAAATGTGACAGGTGTCCCAGGGAGTAATAGAAAAACATTAAAAAAAAATAACAAAGAAATCTGGGTTTCTAGCACGTGATTTATTACACTGAGCTGGTCTTGCTGCAGAAGTGCTTTCAGTATTCATGAAGTATTGTTTATTCGCATAAGACAAAGTGTCTCTGATGGCGGAAGAAAATTTCCATCACATTTCTCCTGTGGTTGATGAGGGGATCTGTATGCGTCCGTCTGTGTGTGTGTGTGTGTGTGTTTTTGCGAGTGTGTGTGTGTGCACGTACATGTGTGTGTGTGTGTGTGTGCGCGCGCGCGCATGAGCATGTGTCTAATTTAGAGCTCCTCGACCTGCTCAAATGAAAGGAAGCTGCGAAGGAAGTTTACGGGAAGTGACAAAATAAACCCCCAAATACCAAGGAAAATCCTTAGGACAGAAACTACATAGGCATGATGGGACAGAAAGAATTTTCTTACCATTTCCGGCGTTCATGCCTAGCTACCAACAGCGTACCGTAAACAGTTATAGGGAACAATAACAACTAAACCCCCATACCCCTGCCCCTGCAGTGTATGGAAATTACTTGCGTTGAATGGTGGGTATAACCGCATCCCATGAGGTCTGTGGTGATGACTGTATGAGAAGCATTGTTCATAGATCCAGAAAACCATTGCGCCATTTAAAGCCACGCTGTATCCATGGGGTGAAGTAACCGAATATGATTCTGGAGAATTTTTTTAAAAGTGAAAAGTGGGTGGGACAGGAATGACGACACAGGGTGAACAGCGTAGTATTGGGGATCACAATCGACATAGAACGGCGCCATAGGAAATTTGTTTATTGCAATTATGTATTTTTTTTTAGCATAAGACATTTACAACACGAAGATTCCTGTACAAATTGGCCAAGAGACACAAAAGCAACATCAAATTTATGAAGAAAAAATGTACGTGTTGTTCGCATACGCATGCGTCCATGATCTGCGGGTCTGAGACGAATTGTGCGGTTGTTTCGAGGTCTCAAGTGTTTAGATATAAACTTCCCATAAACGGAAACCGAATGGCTTTTTCTTTCCTAGTTATTCGGTAATAATAAAGTTATTGGGTTCTCCCAGGAGTGAATGGCTTAATTATTCCAAGTTCGTCGAAAAATGGTTTTCAGAGAGAAAAAAATTCCGCTATTCGGGCATACATTAAGTGCAGTTTACATTCATACGGGGCCAGCTGTGGCTAAGGATTATATCCTGGAGTTAAAGATTACGCAGACTCCACTCGGCTATCCCGTGAGCATTAATTAAGCTCTTTTCGCATTTCGCATTTTTTACTGTAGGTATCGGTCAGGTGGCTGTTTTTTTTCTTCAACACACAGTTTAGTAATAAGACTTTATCACCCCTCCCCCTCCATACATAGAGCGAAATCACCGCTAGATAGAATCGATGTCCCTTAAAATTACCTAGCTACCTCACCCTCAGCCATGAGCACGAGTGAAGGCGCTAGTGACCTCTCGACTTTTTCCGGGAATGTCAACTGATATCACTTGTGCGGTGCCGGTAGTGCAATGGAAATTTTCAGAGGACAAGATTTGTTTGTGCTTTTTAATCGATTGCACCAGGCTGCTTGCAATAACTTGAACAGGCTGACAGGTCGAAACTCGATCTGGTGGTGATGGTGGTGGCGGTGGTGGCAGCGGCGGCGGGGTGGTGGTGGTGGTGGTGGTGGTGGTGGTGGTGGTGGTGGTGGTGGTGGTGGTGGTGGTGGTGGTGGTGGTTTGATAAGACTGGTTGGGAGAACTAAATAATGTTTTTATATAGTCGGTTACACGCATCAAATCGATTGCAAGTTTCATTATACAATTCTTGACTTGTTAGGAAACAAAACTAAACTGGAGCTCGCAACTAGTGGCAAAAAAGTTCATAATAATAAATAATAAACCTAAAATAATAATAAATAATAAAATAATGAACAAATTAATTCCGACTAGCTTAAAGAAATACGGAAGAGATCGGTAAAAATAAGAAAAAGGGGCAGGAGATTTTTTTTGCTTTTGTTGTTGTTGTTGTTGTTGTTGTTTTTGTTTAGTTTTAATTTGCGGTGACAGGGGTTGTTCGTTTGGGAATTAGGGGGTTGTTTGTTTTTTGCTTTTTGTGTTTTGTCAAGTGCAGCAGCGACGTAGTTCTCATGACATGGTTTGGGAGATGAGGTGACGAAAGGTGCTGGGGGGGGGGGGGGGGGGAGAGTGTGGTATATGGGCTAGTATTTTGAGCCAATCATTCCAATCATTAAAAAAACAACTAGACTTCACCATGTGGCGCGTTGCTAGACAGTCAAGTCCCAGTCTGCATACACAGCGACAGGCTGACGCGAGGTCGAACAACTGTACAGTTCGGGAAATCCCCTTTGAATAGACCGGTCTTTGGCGGCAAGCCAACATATATATATATGACCTTTGTCTGTCCGCAAAAAAATGAAACACGCACGCACACACGCGCGCACACAAGGATCAGGGTCCAATTGCATTCAAGATATTCGTTGCTTCCATTCACGGAACGCCCACATAGCGTGGCCCACTTATAGAGTAGTATAGGCCTATCGTTGATCGAGATAAAAAACTTTTTTTTTTTGGCAACAAGGAAACTTTGGTTTCACATGGCGATTATCTAACAAGTTGTTTGTCAACACAGGCACGCGATGGTGTGAGCTGCGACCACTTATTCGTAGTATGCATCCCACAGCGATGTTTCATTTATTTTTTAGAACGTGTTATTAGTACACCGTTACAGGATGCCGTCGACACTAGAAACAATTACGCTTTTGACCAGCAAAAGACGCGTGCGAGCAATTAAAAGCCCCAAGGAGATAACATTAATTCTGTCTCAAAAAGAAAATATGAAAAGTACGGACACATGGCTCCTTAAGTTCGGGGGCGTTTTTGTAAAGTTTTTGCCAGTTTGACCCAAAATATAGGTCTTCACAAAAAAGCGAGGGAGAGCTTTCGGTCAGTCAACAGGAAACGCACAAGCTGGGTACGACCTCAAGAATGTATGGCGCACGAATTTATTATTCTGTACACTTAGTTCACCTTTCAATAATAGACATATATATATATATGTGTGTGTGTATTTTAACGGATGCAAAATTTTTTGAGACAAATTCTGCCATATGATCATGACATCGGGGTGACGTGCAACTCACGACTGTTTCGGTGCATTACATATACATTTTTTGGAGATGTAACAAAGTGATTTTCCTCTCTCTCTCTCTCTTTTCGTCTGGCTTAGCTGGGGCAGAAGAACGGAGTTTTTCCACTTCTTCCAGTTTGTGCATCTTTTGCGAGGCAGCGGGGAGAGTATTATGAGAACACATGTCAATCCAAGTAGTTTACCGAACATGCGGGTCTTCCAGGATGATTAATATATCCCAGTGTTTCCCCAGTCCTCATCATCCAACTCTTCCCAGCACGAATGTTATAATGTGTCCGTGATTCACTTGTCGCGGCCCCTGGTAAAGTAGGCCAAGGTCGCGAATCTGTCCCCCCCCCCCCCCCCCCCC
>SMGT01004185.1:22293-39656 GCA_004794575.1 Lanistes nyassanus | reverse complement strand
CCCCCTTGCAGCGTAACTTTCTGAGGAAAGCTTACTGCGATAAGAACTTTCGGCGACTTTTTTATACGACTGCTGGGCTGCTATGAGTAGAAACTGGTGCAGGGATGGAGCAATGACAGGATCGACGTGGTGGGGCGAAAAACTTATTCTGAAGGGTTGAGCAATTCACACATGCCATCTCCCTCCCGTCCCCCATCTATGCCCCTCCCACATTCTGCAAATTTTTTCCTTGCTGCAAGGTAGACGTGGGACTAAAGTATATGTAATATTGAAACAATCGCGAAGTAAAATTTTAAACTAAAAATAAGACTTTCCTGCTTTTTATCAGGAAGAACGGAAAGTGGAGAGAGAGAGAGAGGTGTGCGGCAGGAGGCAGGGACAAAGGATTTGACCCGCACGTGCACACTAGACACAGTTACGGGTCTGGTTTCACTCGATTGTAAATCGTTTCAACGCGTGCATGAAAGTCACCCATAAATACAGAGAACAAGCAGACTTAACGCTTTTACAATCAGAGAAGCCGATACGAAACAATTCGATATGCCGGGCGGGCGTCTGTCGGCTACTTCCGGTTTTTTTCTGAGTCGCTTATTACCTGTAAATGCTTAATTAGCTACGGTGATTGTTTTCAGTTTCAAAATACATTTAATATTTGAAAACCCTGCTTTCTGTTTCCCTGTTCCTGCTCTACCCGGGTTCGCCTCCAAATAATGCTTCTGGGCTGGCTTGCATGAGCGTTTGTATCTGCTGTTCATACGTAAATTAAAGGTGCACGTAAAAGACAATGGGCCTTAAGACAGGTGTTACGAATGGAAGTGCAGGTACGAACGCTCGTTCAAGCCACTCCTGGTCTTTTCCACTCCCCACAGGCCACCACCCATCCCGCAGAGCTCGAAGTTATGGCTCACTGACGAATGATCCCGTGCATGAACAAAAGGATCCCAAGTTAATGGCAAAAACGGACAGCGTTGTGGGCAGGGCCACTTTTTCAAGCACCAGTTTGTAGGACGTGAACAACATGATATGGCGAAGGTGCGGGCCAGTTAACAATTCTCTCCGACCGGCCACACGTAAATGCTTATTATTAGCTGCTTGAATAGATCCGAGGAAACTATAACACATTGCGGGAAATCCCGATTGAAATGAACGCTGTTCTGATTTTGCTTGTACCCCTATATCCGCTGTACAAAAGCCCTCAGTGCCGATCTCGGCTCCTTCATTCGTTCTGTTCGCTGCACGCACACACAATGCATATCGCCACACTCGTTTTCAGAGTGAAAGCGTCGGGAAGCCAGAGGAGACTTTATTAGCATCCAATAGGAGAAAAAAGATTGACCCCTTCTGATAACGTGACATAGCAAGTGCTCGTCACCCCGATAATCTGATCAGCAATTGTCCGGCAAACTGTTTAGTGTTTGTCAACACGCAGGTGTGTGACGACATACGACATGCCGCTGTGAAAAGAAGAGTTACTCCCCAGTGTGCGTCTGCAAATAAGCGGTTCTATACAGATGCCGACAAAGCTTTGTTTTCTCATGAGAAGTAATTTCCGCTGCTTCCTCGCCATTTGAAACGGTATGTCAGAACTGCAATGCACGCTGCGCTTGCACTTCCAGTGAAAAGAACGCAACTCTTGGCAAAGACTATGAGTATGGGGAGCCTGTAGATATTTAAGCACAAGCAATTTAAGTGATTTAAATATTGTCATGTGCCTGGAACATTAATTTTCGAGATGAATAGATAGTTAAAATCTTTGCAATATGCTCTTTGTGTCAGGAAAAAAACTTAATATAATACCAAAATAATTTTTTTTTCTTTGCAGATCTAATTTTGGGCATCGCAGACTCCGTGTTTGCTGCCTCCTGAGAGAAGGATGGGGAATCTGTGCTACAGTCACACGTACCCTGTCAAGGTCGGCCCCAAGGAGAAGCCCTTTCTCGATAGATGTTCTTTTCAAGCCTGCTGTCTCCGCCAGGAAAAATCCTGGAGCGTTCACGCCGGCAAGCTGATGCCCGACTGCATAGATCTGACGGTCAAAATCGCAGTCATGGCGGCTGCCCGCACCGAATGCGCATGCGCGGTCGAAGTCCAAAAACACCAAGCCTGCCAAGCCGTGCTGGATCAGTTCCTCGCAGCAAGAGACATTATCCATGTTCCTTCCTGCTTCTACGCCGAGATGAAGAAGGTGGGCCGAGGCTCTAGGCACGTCTTCAGCAGAATGCACGGCCACAGCCCCATTCGAAGATCTGATTTCGTTCTCATTCAGTACCTGCCCCCAGGATCTGCGCGTGACCATCAATTGTTGCCGGCCGATGGCGACCCTCACCCTTTTCTGGAAGCGTTTGCTCACGCCAGCTACCATTTCTCTAAGGGAGACTACGTCCTGGCTGGAATCAAGGGGGCGGTAGAGGAGCAGAAAGGTCACGCGAAATCCTACACCCTGACCTCTCTTACGCTCCATTCCAGAAATGGCCGCTTCGGCTCCGATGACTGCGGACAGGATGGAATCAAGGGTTTCTTCAGCGATCATCGGTGCTCGGGCTTGTGCAAGTGGATGAGAACGCACGATGGCAGAGACTTTCCGCAATCACATCCTCTCTACGGCACTAAAATATCTCGGACTTCACGGGCGCATTGGCTGCCCTCATTTGAGGACCTGCCTCCGTCTTACGAAGAAGTAATGAGATCTAATGGAAATGTCCCTCAGATTTTGTCCTATTCCTAGCATACGTGTCCAAGCATCTCGTCCCTGCTCGCGTCTCTTCGAGGGGATTAAAAACGCGTTGGAAGGCCTTCCAGGCGCATTTATTTCTTGTTGAAGGTGAGCGTCACAGATCCTGATTTGTACAAAAGACAGCACAAAAGGGGAGGGGAGCGTGCATTTTGGTGACAAGATTTATTACCATGGGGGGATCATATTCTACATGTACGTAGCAGGAAGATCTGGTTTGCACTGACAAACATTCAATAGCGTTGCTGTACTAGTGTTCACTAGTGCAAATCTGTTTTCTGAAAGGAAAAAAAAAACAGTTATGGAAAGTTCGTTAAAATTTAGCGAACAGCACCAGTTCTTTCCTTGGTGGATGTCGCAGAAAGACCGCCTACGTTCAGCAATCGGTTTTGCTGTTTTCTGAAGCTTGTGCACGCATAGTTGCTATTACCCAAGAATATGTCAGCAGTCTTACTAAGCTCTGACCAAACATCTATAGCACAGGAAACCTCGGTCAGTCGCCACGAACAACTGTTTTGTGTGTAAGAATACACGGCGCTGCCTTTCCCCGATCTCCGCGCGCTTTCTTCAACAGTGACTGTACTACAGCTTTACTCCTTTCATCTTCCGACAGCCACAGGTTTAGAATGTAGTACGTTTAACTGCAGATAGGTTACCTCAGTCTCCCTCTATATATATATATATGCAAACATATTCAGACACTGTACAGTGTACATGTATGTGTGCGCGCGTGTACAGTGAGTGGTTATGGATCCCGGCAGACGGGTGAATTGAACAGAAGTTGTAAAAAAGGTGTAACTGAAAACGAAAATTGGAAATCTTTAGCGTGATGATTTATTGTGCAATAAAATCAGATCAACATTGTTTGGTAACGTTTATTTTCTTGTCCAAGAATGTTTGGAGTGTGAATGTTGTGTCAGCTGTTCGTGTGCATGCATGCAGGATACGTATACCGCTAATGCAATGCCACACCCCACCACCACCGCTATACGTGGAGCTGTGCAAAGAAGGAAGGAAGGAATTTTACAACAATAAGTATTCAAGGCCTATCGTCGCAGAATGCTTTTCCCTTTGTTTAAATAATGCGCCCTTCTTGTTTGTTCACTTATGGTTCATCGATAGTTTCCTTTATTACTGTATGAGAAAACATATTCACAACACGACAGAATAAAAATGGAAGTTTCAACTGCTTCCAATTAGCGACTTATATTTTCGTTACAAATGAAATATTCTTTCTTTTAAAAAAAACAGAAGTAAGAATTGTAAAATTAAAAAAAAATAATTCAGTTCAATACAACATTCCGAAAAGCTGACGGCGAGCCTAATTCTATTTATAATAACCATCACGTACATTACCCTGAACTTGGTCGTAAAGGTGTATTAAAAAATGAACAGGAGATACAGTCATGAGAAGAAAAATTTCCAGCGGAGTCTTAATCCAAGCGAATACCGTTGCTACTCTCCTGACACGACATAAGCCAGATATGATAGTGGCTAACATTATATGTAACATTGCGTTAAAGTGATTGGTCTGAGGCAGGCAAACACGTGGCTTGTGCCAGTTGTGTGTATTTCTGTTGTCACTCCAACAGGAAGTACTTGAAACGCTCAACATAACCGTATGCAGACGCATGCGACCAAGGGAGCATATATACCGCGCCAAAACACGTAGCAAAGAGAGGGTCGAAAGAAAGGAACTTGGCAGATCCTCAAAAAAGATCTGCCATCCCTTTCTTTATAACAACGCTAGTCTTCACACAGCTAACCCTCGGTGCACAACGTGTGCATACAGAGAATCCCTATTAAGTGTAATCAGCCCGCTCACTAAGCGAGTGCTGACCACTAGGATTCAAGAGAAACACAACATAGGACAATTACATGGAATCCTCAAAGTGCAAATTATAATTAACAAATAAACAAGCATTTGTTCTTTGTTATTTCTGTTGTGTTTTTTCGCTGGTTAGTACTGTCCCACCTGTAGTTTTGTTGTGGTCAGTAATCTGCTGAACCATACAGAAAATAACGTGCCAAAATGTGTACATTATTGTTTTGTACGCTGTAAATATTGTGAGGAATATAGCTAGTCGATGGAGGAAGGGTTTCATACATCGCCTTCCAGCAAACAGGAGCTTGTCGCAGGGACATAAGTCAGATTAACGTCTGTGTAGTGCATAAATTTCGTTGGTAAAAAAAAAGAGGCCCACTTTTCCTTTATTCTTTACAAGCACACAATGTTAATTATTACAAGACAATTGTTTTAAGTTTCTTTCTGTAGAAAATAATAAATTTCTGTACATTGAGCAATTAACTACAATTTTGTTGTCAGTAACGAAGACAACTAATTTATCTATATTCCGTCCTTCAAGATGGAAAAGTAACAAAAAGTACTGATTCTAATCATCAAATATTTCAGTGTTATAAAACAATAGGAAATAACGGATGTGTAGTTTCTGTTCTAGTTCCTCTTTTGGTCGTGGGCGGCTATAACTTTTAAAATAAGTTACATCTGCAACATGACCGCGATTTATTTTACAGATTTTTGAGTTTTGAAGAGTCATAAAACAGCTGACCAAGATGAATACTGACTCGATCAGAGCCCGTATATATATAAAAAAAACCATTCTCGATGGTCTAATGACCCGGTTATTTTGGTATTTCATAGGAATACTTAGAGGGATTTCTTAGAGGCAAGAACCCCAAACGGCGACTGTACTTCACTGAGTAGCCATTAAAGAGCCTGTCCCACACGTGACGTTGTTTTTCGACAGTACCTAGAATTGAAATTGCGCAGTGATCAAAACTAATTCCAACCTCGACCCCTTTATATATATATATATAAAGTCAGTCGATAGAGTTTTCTCGACAGCGACTCCAGCCAGTTGAACTTAATGTGTCTGCGCAGAAGATCTGACATAAATATCGCACATTTACTGTAGATTGCATTAGGCTATAAGTTCCTCAATAGTTTTCATTTGATCCATATATAGAATTTACAGGACTGAAAGGCAATATAACCACTGAAGTACCTACAGGTATTACTAGACATGCAATCATACATTAATGTGAAGTTCGAACACCATTTGCTGTTTGAGAATAGGAAAAATATGCAGAAACACAAATTAGAGTTTAAACACATTTTTTTCTAGAAAATCTTGAAGACAAAAGAAGTTAGCAACAAACAATAATTAAAATATCAAATCCCGCTTGCAGAAGCTATAGTTTTTCTCGGCGTCTTTCTTTTACACGAGGTTGGACGCTCACGTGTGATGGAGGGAGGGCTGTGTATCTCTCCAAGAGATATGATATAAAATTAAATTTCATTATTATTTACAATTTTAACTCCCTCCCCTTAAAAAATACGATTTTAAGGGACGCTACTCTTTAATCCTCGTTTATGCTCTTTCTTAGTGGAGCTCTTCTCCCTTTAAGTTACATTACATACTTGTGTTCATGACAACTTTGGTCATAAACTCAAGAAGACAGTCTGGATTGTTAGTAAAATGGAATCTGATGTTAGACCGGCGCGACGTTTTAAACGTCTTCCGATCGTAATAGAAGAAGATCACAATGAGGTAACAGAGAGGCATACTCTGCTATGGATCGTTTGGGTCTTTATCTGCATTGAAATGAAAATTGCCCCAGTGAAACGCTATTTTACTAATTTTACTAGTAATTTTTTGTTTTGCGAAAATCGATCTCTAGCAATATCACTTTTAGCAGTATCACTTTTACTAAATGTAGCAGTAATGCTAGATAAATGTGTGGAGACCAGTGCAACTGATCTGCGCAGTTTCAACCTTTCACTCAGTCGTTTTTGTGGGGTCTTTACTTTTTTTAATCAGATGAATGCGTTGCTGTGCTCTTCCTCTTGCAATGTAGTATTTGGCTATCAGAGAGTATGATGAACATCTCACTATCTGATTCAGTTCCTTTCGCGATAGCGGTCATCCGATCAGTCCAGGGACCCTTACTTTTGAACATGGTGCTTTTGCTACAGCCATGATTCTATACAACGTTCTCAACAATAAAAATTGTGATAAATGCATAAAGTATATAAGCTAAAGAACCCTTTTTTGAACTGGAGAGGAAAACAACTATTTCTGTGGTAGTCTGCTAACTAGAGATTTCTTAGTATAAGTTAATAAATAACTTTTTAGCATTTAATAAACTGTTCTTTACATAATCTACACCTTGTCTTTTGATAATATTTGACAGTCTATCTGCTGTTACAAATTGCAGGTGGTACCCCACATACATCGTGCCATTGCATCTCGTCACTTGCCGTTAAGTGGATTGAGTATGGTTCACCTAGATTCCCACCCAGATCTCCTGCTACCTCTAGAAATGGCTGCAGATTTTGTGTTTGACAAGAAAACATTATACAGGTCAGCCTTAGACATTCAGAAGAAATATGGTTTGCAAAAGCTTATCTAAAATTGCTAGAAAAATGATGAGTCTTTATGGCTGCAGTGTCAGTCTGTTTTCATGATTTGAATGAATTCTTTGTTTGCTGGTTGATTACGTTGATGCGGTGCCTGTTGTCTGAACTAGAGGTAGAGGTACATACTGGAACACCAGAAACACTGGTAATATGGTATGGTTTATCAAAATGGTATGGTATACTGGTAAGAGTCTTTGTACTGATATCCTGCAAGGGACACAATCAGTTCATTGTCATTAAAGATAAATCCTTATCAAATGAAATATAGGCAGTGCTCAAAATTGATTTCAACTATATCCATATAAGAGAGGTAGTCCTTTACACCAGATGCAGTTAAAATGAATTCAATAGAATTTCAATGCTTTTGGGAGCATGTCAGCAGGAATGTGGCGGTCTACTATGTAAAGAATTGTGCTGAACGTTTCCTGGAGACAGAAACTTTTTCACTAAAATCTAATTGGATTAAAGAAGTCTGTCAAACTACCTGACAATGATAAAACTTGTGTCCATGTTTATGCATGTTTATCTTGATTATTCATTCAGTAATTTGCTTGCTTATTTATTTCTTTACATGTATTTAACATTCAGTTACCCTTCATTTATTTATTTGGTGTCAACTTGGATCTTATATGCATCTACGCACCCACTCAAGCATATGCGTGTGCGCATGAGGTTTATAAAGCTTTTGCTACAAAGAAACCTGAATTGCCTGTATGGCTGGTCAGCCGTTACAGTGAAATACCATACTGTGTACTGCTGGCACTTTCTGTATCAGTACCCACCTCTTAATTTTGAGAGGCCATGTGCCAGTGGCTCACAAGCAGCATACAGCTATAGCTTTGTGTTTACTATGACTGTCCAGCTGCTGTGATACAGATAGTGATACGTAATTCCTGTTGTGGGGGAGTAATGTATGCAGGTTGATCCTGGCACAAGCTGTGGTTCAGACTATAATGTTGACCTGCTTTGTTCAGGTCGCTGAGCATTGAAAACTGGATCCTGCCTTTGGTCTTCGCAGGACATGTCAGCAGAATTTACTGGCTGAGACCACCTTGGGCACCACAGCTTCCAGAGGGAGTGATATCCTTTGCTGTTGGCATGTGTCGAAAAAGTGGAAAACTGAGGTGAAACAGGACAGCCCCTCCCACCAACCCTTGCATTACAACATTGATGTTTAGTTCATCAATAGCTTATGCCGAATCAATCTAATTATTTTGATACTGATAGTACCACTACATTTTCAATAGCACCAGTAGGAAGGCTAAGCAAGAATTGTTTAAATCTATAATTAATATTTGTCCATCCTGCCTTCGAAGTAGGTTTTGGTGTTAGATGTTTTTTCTTCAGAATAAATTTAGTCAAATCTGAGAGAAAAGCATGAATTCTTTTGTTTTGGCTTAAAATGGAGATATTAGTAAAATGTAGCTCATACTGAACCGTGACACATTAGTCCAGTCTTAGGAAACAATTATAATAATTTTCTGAGAGCATACATAACAGTGATAATAGAAACCCAGTTGCAAAGGTTTATGAATTTTTCAGTTAATGTTTACTGTGCTGCTGAAATTGTTACTATGCAATTTGAAAGCATCTTGTTTTGCATTTCAGGCTGAATTGTTCAGAAACATACTTCCTAACAGAAGGATTGTATGCTCCCGAATCAGAGCTGCTGAATGCAAAACAAGTCACCCTACATGTCATCACAATAACACCCGATGGCTGGACTAGCAGCTCGAATTGCGGAACTGTATCTGCAAGTGTAAGTGATCCGTCTAGTCGATGGAGCTGGATCAAAGACGCTCAAGAGAAACTCAGTGAGGGACCTTTCCTGCTGGATATTGATCTGGATTTCTTCTCCACAAAAGATCCATTTCGTGAGGAATACACAGCTCAGCAGATAGCTCTGCTTCGAGAGTTATTTGCATACGACTTGCCTGCACAGAAAACTGCTGGAGTAAGTTCTTTCCTTCCTATGGTTTGCACAGAGGATTGACATTCTTCCTGCTCTTTCTTTCTCTCACATACGCACGAGTGCACATGCATACATCCACATACATACATACATGCACATAGTAACTACCACTGTCCTCATATTTTGTGCCAAAGTCCAGAAGGGTTTTATCATTTTATGAAATTAATAAAGAACAAATGAGGACAGAGCGCTTAAATTATCGAAAGATAACTCCAACAAAGATACTGGCAGCGCTCACACATAGCCGTATGCAGACGCCTGTGCCCAAAGGGAGCTTACCGTACCCAAACACGTAGCAAAGAGAGGGCCGAAAGAAAGGAACTTGGCAGGATCCTCTGCATACGGCTATGTGTGAGCGCTGCCAGTATCTTTGTTGGAGTTATCATTTTATGAAAATTTCAATTTAAGGCCCAGTCGTTATATTAATATATATATTTGGATGGTGCATGCATTCAGCATATGCTTGCTGGGCTACAGGAAGCTTTATTTTCTATTATATTTGGTGAGACATGAGTTTCATCGAAGACTGGTAGTAGCAGAACCCTTTCTTTTCCTGCAGACGCTGACAGAATTTACCACAAAACGCATTGGTCAGCTGCAAGAGCTGGAGAAAGTTTTTGATCAGCTGCAAGAGAAGCCAGATTCCATACCACAGCTTACCGATCCCAAAAGGTTTGAAGCAAAGTTATTGAGTCACATTTTGGGAACTGATTTTAAAAAAATAAACTGATCCTTCTTCTTGATACCTTACAATATTGTAGCATGAAATTGTTCTTGAGTGACTGTGTGGTCATGATCTGTACATTGTGATTGCCAGACTAAAGAGCAGATGTAATTCCAATCCACGCAGCAACAAATTTGTATTGCCCTTTTGATGTAGCTAATATTACTGCTGTTAATTGCTAGTTTTATAAAACTGTACAATAGTCAAAAAAAGCACAAGTGACTTTTAGATTCAAGGCAGAGTATTGGTCAAGTGGGATGGAGATGGAAAATTCTTTACAAAGGTGCCATCGGAGCACCAAACCCAAGCATCTGTGTGCACCTTTGCTGTTCTACAGAAACTCTTAGAGAAACATTGGAAGCCATCACTACTAGCGGCACAGAAGTAGTGCAATAGCATCACATTTTTTTATGATGGATTTTTTTCCCTGACGAAACAAAACCAATCTGAGGGTCTGCCAACTATGTTCTGATGAAATTCTCCGACAAGAAAAAAATTTCTGCCCTGTCAGTTGTTCTTGATGTCTGTATGCATTTTTGCCTTGGAAATTCTGGTCTAGCAGACTGGTGTTTGCAGATGTCCTCTTCACAAGTTCATTCCCCCTTCGTCTTTTCCCCAACAGGCAGGTTTTGCTAGAAAAACTTATGGCAAGCCTGCAATCAGGCTCTCAACAGCCAGCTGACTTTGGAATGGTTTACCAAGCTGGTTGCACCATGGACGACACGGATCTTCCTCATCACATCAGTTCCCCAGTGCAGATTCAGCAGCTGATGGACTCATGCGCATCCTTCCTGCAGCAGCTTCCCCCTCCAAGTTTTGTTACTGTTGCAAGGTATGTACACTGAAGACATACACCAGGTCACGATCAGTGCAGCAGCCAAACATCCCTCCACACACACCGCACCTAAGCCATGCATCTTTAGCCTGCACATGCCCACACATTCATTTTTACATAAGAGTTTCTTTGGATTTTCATTGCGTCTAATCCTTCAGTTATATCCTGATTTTCTACAGCTGCTTGTTGTAGTTATTTTGTGGCGAGAAGCCCCAACTTAAATGAAGCTGACTATATCGGTTAAAATTTCCAACGATGATTTTGTGGCTCCATATTCAGTCATGGCTTGTAGCCTCATTTCTCTTCACACCTGGGTTAGCTTTGGGATAGATATCTAACATTAAACATCAAATGATCCCACAGGTCGTCTTCTGATGACTACTGCCCACTTGACCAGGTTGAGCACATCCAGGCATCCCTCACATCCATGCTGTCAGATGTCTATAAAGACACAGAAGTGAAAAAGTTGTACGAGGTCTCCACAGGGGGAGCTTGTTGATCCATCACACAGCAAGTATGCTTAACTGACAGCGACCATTTTTGTGTCACTGCATTATGCAGTAGACCCGAGCTTGCAGATTTATGGCTTCATGGCAACCTATTGAAGATTAAATCTTTTTTTCTTTTGCAATGGTTGGCTTGTGACATCTCTCTCCTTGTTTCTGTTTGACATGATAAGAATATATTTTAAGGCGGTCAGCTACATGATGGTGAGTGCTTGCTGTCAGCTCATGTCAAGACGGGCATAATCGTGGGTTCAGACTTTGGCTCCACCACACATCTCCTCTGTGCATGGCACCTACTTCCTGGGCCAGCTTTCTGAGATATAGCCTCAGTTGCTAGGTGAATAAATATAACACACCAAATAAACCTTTTTCGTGCACACACATACCCACTCGTGAACATACAAGTATAGGTTGTAACAGTGAAACTATTGTAAGAAGTGTTTTATAAGTCCACACGTCACTGAATTTATCAAAACCAGACTACTTTAACAGAACACTGTGAAATCTGATTGTATCAATACTCCCCACATCCCATCTCGTCTATCAATACACATCAACAGTAAATTCACTTAAGATCACGAGCACTCTGTTCTTAAAAGCTTTCAAACTTTAGGATATAAAGTTAAGTAGGATATACTGGCAGAGTCTTTGAATTCATCCAATTCATCCTAAGTTCAACCTGTTGTCTAGTGGAATCTTCAACATTTCAGGTATGCAACAAACAACTGGGGGGAGGAACGTGTGGATGTCAGGATATGCATACTTGAGTGCTCCATTATTTTTAGGATAGCTTTTTTTCTTTTTGCTTTGCCAAACAGTTACTAGCTGATTTTGTTTTTTTTAGCCTTCTTTGACTTTGGTGTGGTAAACACAGCAGTAACATCTTTGTCCTCAGCCTCTTCTACCTGAAAGTGAAAAACAAGTGCCTTTTTTCAGTATCTCACACTGGCCATGAGAAATAAACTTGTAGAAATTGCAACAGGGTAGTAGTAATGCATGCATAAACACGATTCATAACAGCCAAATGCTTTTTCTATTTTTCAAATCTCTTGGCATCCTGGCTACAAGCAAAATAGTCTTTACATACCTGTAACGTGCTTTTTTCCTTTTGAAGTTTCTGCTTTTTGGATGGTGGACCTGATATAAACCAACAATTTTAGCATTTATTGTGCACTGCCATTTTACACCAATTAGTAATTACATTTTGCAATCCATTGCTATTCTGAAACATCCATGATAAATGAGAAGTTTACTTTCCAAAAAAATTTCACAACAGAAACCTTTGCGCAATGTGGAGAAATGCAAGTTAAAATGTCCTCTCATTCTTTTATCAGAAACACTAACGAAGTAACCACTGTCACCTGTTCGATGAAGTAGATCAGTCAACATGCGACGGCGTTTTGTCAGCACTCCCTGGTGCTCTAACCATTCTTTCCGCCGCTGAAGGAACTGAACCAGACCAAAGTTACTGTGAAGGAAATGACCATAACGATCATTACGTAAACGAGCATCGCTTTCAGTCAGTTCCTCTGCTAGGACAGTGCGTTGTTTGATGTTGAGATTCTTCCACACGTTCTCCAGGCACCGGCTTCCATTCTTGGAGCAAGCTATGTCCACAAGAAGTCCCTAACATTAAATAGTTCTTTGTTATTATATTATAAACATTTCCAATGGAAGATGTTAAAGTATAAGAAACTGTTTTGCACATTGGTACCTTTTGGTACCTTATTTATGGTGGGGTACAGGGGCAATGCTCCCTTGTGTGTGTGTGGTTGGGGGAGGGGGGATCTGGAGGGCAAAGAAGTTTGAGAATTTTCAAAAGTTAACATGTATTTGAGGCGTTTTCCTGCAATATTGGGTTAAAAAAAACCTCTCCTTTTTGACCATGCTGCAAACACAGCAATAACTAAACCAGGTGCTGTACTAGAGAAATGTGCAGCATTAAATCATAAAACTGTGCAGATGGCAAAATTTAACACAATGCTTTGTTATCTACTATTTATCTGTCAAAATACCTTTGCTGGTCTACAAAGATTTTTTAAACATTAATCATATAGCCCATCCCTTAGTTACTGCTTGAGGCTATTTCTTATTCCAGGGCAGCAGGCGCTGAAGAAAGCACTACACGACACATGTTAAAAAAAATGAAAAACACCTGTATCTTACCTTCAGTTTTTTCAGAAGGGTATCTTTGCTTTTTTCAAGCACACTGGGACTAGAAAAGAACACGTCTACAATATGACTGCCCACAGGGCAGCAGCACAGTTGTCTTAGCTCTGCTGGCATCATCTGCACAATGCCCTTGGCAACAAGCTTGGGTTTGTCAAACTGAAGTAGTTGCTGCAGTAACAATGACCCTTGTAAATTCACTGATGTCAGCTGGGGTTCCTGGAAGGAAAGAATATATTTACTCATGGATATCATCAGAAATTATCAATGAGAAACAGAAATAACTCTAAACTGTAGGGTCCAAGGCTGAGTCACAAGTATTTATGTCTTGATCAATCTTGGGGCATTTTACAACCAAAGCCAACTGTACAGTCACCTCACAGTTTCACAACTTCGTCAGTCAGAATGCATTTCATAACCAAAGCTGCCTGAATGAAGCATACTTGTGTAACTTACCCTTGCTGTTGATCTCCTTCGTTAAGAGAAAGATAAATTTTTAAAAAATCAATAACCACAACATACCTTAGCTTTTTCTGTTGGTTTCCCACTACTTTCATCTACATCGAAGAAGACTTCATATGCCATGAACGAAGCAACCAGCTTTGGTAAAGATATCTGTCTTTCAGCTGGCTCATAACAGTGAAAAGCTTCCATTAGCATCTGAACACACAGCATAAAGAAAGATGATCAGAGAATACAGTATCTTCGAAGAAGATAGGCACCTCAAACAAAGACAAGCATATGCACAACGACATCTGCTTGATAGTCCAGCATGTTTTAATTCTGATCATAAAAATGAACATATAAAGGAATATTTCAGTGCCCTGGTTGTACCTTAACGAGCTCATCTTGACACTGGTGATTTTTTCGACAGGCGTCGGCCAGGGAGACAGCCACTCCTATGTGGCCCACAGCAAATATGTCCTCCATATGCTTTGACAGTTCTTGAAAAACTTCCTCCAACTGCATGACAAACGGTGCAATGGGGTTCATCTCACAGGAACAGTTAGTTGCTACCGACTCATTAAAACCTTGTTGAACTATTATTTTATAATTACAAGCTCCAAAAGACATTATCACATAATATGCTAAACTGTCTTAAAGTACTGAAAAATGATGCTGGATTTCAATGTCAAATTGCAAACCTTTGCTGATACCTCTTTTCTTTTTTAGGTTTTAAAATCAGATCACTTGCCATATAACCCAGCAAATTAAAACAAATCTTTATTATTAAACTGTGGGTAAACTCAAATTATGCAAATATAGTATATTTCAAATATTTACCACTGATGCTGTAAAATAGCAACACACAGTCTGATGCACAATATCAAGGTTTTTAAGCATTTAGAGGACAAAAAAAAATTATGTGGCTAACATCGCCAAATGCACATTGGTTGCCTCCCTTGAACTAATGAAGCCCTCACACTGGGATGTCAACAGGCTGCCATAGTGAATCAGTGCACAATCCCACTGTTTGTTCACTAACACTTCATTTTCTTTCTTAAAAATACAGGATATCAGCTATGACTAAAGGTTTATATTTATAAACACTAAAATATTGATGGCATGTCTCCAGTAAACAAATGCTTCTGTAAACTAAAGAAAAATTTAGAAGACCCATGCTGTAGTTGGCTGTCTAATTACTAAATGCCCTGTATATGTGCATCTCGCTACCTCTACGCCTGTTAAAAAATCTAATTTAATGAAAAAGAACTCCTTGAAAGAATAAAAATGTGGCACTGGGAATGTCACACAAAAAAAAAAATGTTGGGACCAGCAGTGCTGAAGCAGAATAATACTGCTGTGTTGAATACTGGGGAAGCAGATGGCCGAATGGTTAGAGTTTGGATCTCCAATCCTGAAGGCTTGGCCACAGGTGGGCTTAAAACCTGTGGTACCACAGCACACTTCTGTCACTTCACCCAGCTGCGAATGGATACCTGACCCCATGGCCAAGGTAAGGTATGCCAGCAATGGAGAGGAGATCAGTACCACCCTCCCAATGCTGGCCCACAGGAAAGTGGGGGTGGGGTGGGATTTCTCATGCGCTTTAACTCCGCTACAACCTAAACAAAAAAATGTCTTGGGACATCCTCTCTCTTTACCTTTTATTGAATAAAGCAGTAATATACTGTCACTAGTTAGTAACTGTCCCATTTTGCAGAGCCTCGGAAATGTGCTAGCCAACGCCATTAACACCATCACATTATTTCTCAATATGTTAGTCTGGATTGCAGAATGTTCCATGAGGGTAAGGTTTACTCAAGTTCATGGATGGCATTACTTTTCAATGAAATGAATATAATATGGAAAAAAAATTATTATCACAGCATTAAATTAAAATAAATTGACACTAACAGAAAACTGTTTCTACGTTGCTCAAAGTCAGTATGCTAAGACATCTTGATAAAATTTGCTAAGTTGTTTGTGGCTATCTACATCCATTCACATAAAAATAATTGCTGGATTTGTGCAACACGGTGAATGCTAACTTTTATCACGATATTCTTTTTACTAGGCAGTTACACACCATGCTGTGCAATACACCTACTGCCAGCTGAGATGCATTACAGCCAGCCAGCTAGACATTTTCCTTAAAAGAAACCAAACTAAATTGTATATTCACATATATTCATTAAATAAAATCAAAATAAAATGTATATTCATATGAATGAATTGCTTAATGATTGTTTAATCGTAAAGAGTTGCAGAGAAAAATGATGAAAATACACTCACAAGAGCTTTATCTTTCAAAGAAGAGACAAATCGCTGCAGCACATAATTTGCAATAGGATGGATGGCATAGTACAATAATCGGCCTTTGAAAAGTGATTCATACAATTCCTCAAGCATATGGGGAGTACTAAGTTTCATCATCAGCTCCAGCAAATGTGATCCAACTTGATTGGATGCCAAGTCAGGAATGCTGAAACATCCGTCGTGGAATCATAACAGTTGAACATGAAAACTATGTTCAGGAACTCGACACATCCAGGGGACCTATCCCCTTTGTGCAAACATGCACACGTACGCACACACGCACACACACACACACAGGGCAGATAAGTACAGTAAAAAGCATCCAGGTCATATGACGCCTTTCTCCACTGCTAACATTCTGATGGCATGCATTGCATCGACCAGCTGGCATGACAACAGCAAAAATTTGCTTTAAAAAGGAGACCAGGCATCCCACCTTGTCAACAACAGACATAACGTTCTCCAGCAAATCAGGTCATGTCTTGCCTGGATGGTTTCTCTACACTTACTGATTAAAAAGTGATGTTCTAGGTCCTTACCCAGACAACAGCATAAAACTGCAATGTGCCCCTTTTGTGTCCTTTCTCTCAATAAAATAATAACTCTTCTAGCCCCTTGATAACCTGGATAATAAACAGGACCCACCTAAGTGCCACCATAAATAGTAAAAAGACCAAAATAATTTTCTTAAATCCATACTCTTCTGAATTGCTTTCTGAAGAAGGAATTGATGCCTTCACACGCTGTAAGATAGTTGTACAGTTGGTCTGACACTGGTTTCTGTCGATTTTGTTCCAGATCAAAAGAATAGTCTGTATCACAGGGCTGGCACTAGTGTCTTTGAGATGCACTACAGAAACAGAGAAACAAACTTGTTTTAGCTGTATTAACTCCCCTTCAAGATTCAAAACTTTAGAAAATCTGGAAAACTAGTGGACATAAGAAATACTGATATTTCTAGTTATATATCATTTGAACATTGAAAGTGAAACTATTAATTATACAGTGCTGTTCACTTGACATACATTTTAGCTGGCAAGACAATAGTCACTCGTATTAGCCAGTCCCAGTGTTAACCCCTACAGTGTGATGGGCCATGATCATGGCTTTTCCTGTCGTGCGTAGCACAGCTAGTGTTAGCTGGACTAGACCATCAAGTCTAGTATTAGCTGGACTGGACCATCAAGTCTAGTGTTAGCTGGACTGGACCATCAAGTCTAGTGTT
>SMGT01004185.1:5149-22032 GCA_004794575.1 Lanistes nyassanus | reverse complement strand
TTAGCTGGACTGGACCATCAAGTCTAGTGTTAGCTGGACTGGACCATCATATCTAGTGTTAGCTGAAATAGACCATCATGTCTAGTTTTACCTGGACTATGCCAAGTTGGCAGCCAAATCTAACAACTCTAAGAACAAACTGATGCAAATACTTCACCAACCATCTTAATAACTTTAGCATGCCATAACTGTCTGACTTTTGGCCAAAATATCCAAACTGACAATAAAGACAAACTTATTTGGCCCAGCACAGTTCTGAAGCCTATGTAAGAGCACTCAGTCCTGAAAAAGTAAACCTAATCTCATATTATCACAAAATGGCCATTCTGTAATTATTTCAGTTCTTACCTTCATAGTCACAGACCTTCATTAGCTTCCCTGCAAATTTGTTGAACAGGTCTTTAAAGTCTCCTGGCACCTGCACCTTCTGGCCCTTCAACTGCTGCTGCACTTCTAAAAAAAAGAGGTAGAGAAAGATCGCAAGTGATCATTTATAAACAAAGTTTAAATTAATATATATATAGTCTGCTTATAAGCACATAAAGCTATTTTAACTACATCCAAATTTATATCCCCAAAAAAATTGAAATATCACTGTTATTGAAAACCATAGATCCTATTTTTTTTAAAAAAATACTATACTACTACTAGGTACATACCATTTGTTTGCTTACAGTTTTGTGAACTCTTTCCCTTATGAACATCATCTTCAACATGTACACCACTGAATGTCTCTAGCAACCTCCGCAAAACATGGCTTCCGTAAGTGTGTGTTAGCAATGTTTCAAGATTCTTGTCCACAAATGTGCACACATCTTCAAAAGCAGACTCCACCTTCTCCTGGCTAATATCTTCTTCCTCATCATCATCCTCTGCCTTATTTTCCTCTGCTTTATCACTGTCAGTCTTACTCTTAGCTGGGGCATAATAAACAGGCAGATGGAGAATCAACGTCTGGAACACATGACTGGCAAACCGGTCCAGGAAACAAACTGTAAGGTCACCACTTAAGGCTACAAACAGCTTTCGAAGGTTGCTGCACTGGCCATGGGAGATCAGAGACTCGACTATCCTGCTGCATGTCTGATTCTGTGCCACCTCTAAAGCTTCTTGTACCAGCTGATTAAACGTATTGTTTAAGAAGATATCTGAAGAAAAAATACAAAGTTTGCATTAGCGAAATCTCTTACATTAGCGCCACAGTGGCTTCTTTGTCTCAGTACAAGACAGTGAAAACACACAAAGTTAAATGACTCTTAAGCCTTGTTTTATTATTAGTTGTAAAGTCACATGCAAGGTCCATTCGGACACAGTAGCTTGTTTCGTATAGGAACAAGCGGCATGCGCCAATATTCATAAAATTCCCCTGGTAGTTTCAAGTTTTCAACTCTTCCAGAAACTTGAGGAAAAAATTTGAACAAGTGTTTTTGTCATTCAGTTATGCCAGCCTCCCAGTTAAACCCCAGATTGTATCAGCAAAACGGTATGATCACCAACAAAAAAAAAAGTGTTCATTTACGGTAAGCTAGTAACTTGCCAAGTTACTCAGCTTCAGTGTTCGGAAATGAGTGCGCGATATGACCTGAACAGTGACCATGTCTATGTACATGACAGCTTTGATGACTGTGGGTGTTAGGGGATGGGGGGCAAGCAATCCTAAAACCGAATAATCCTGTTTCAGCAAGCTTTATCGAATACGACCAAAACTGCGCTCACTTCTGTCCTCATCACTGGCGATGCCTTCCTTCATAGTTTCATACACCCGTCGATAATAGCTTAGCGTCTCCTCCTGCAGGTATCCGAGCTTCTGTCTCTCTCGGTTTTCTCTACCACCGGAAAACTTCTTTTTATTCGGTTTATACATATTCTTCAGATTTTTCGCAAGTTAGCCTTTTGAACCACCAATATTAGAAAGGGAGGGGATGGAGATACCACCTTCTCACAAACACAACACGTGCAGGTTTGTTTGTAATCATCTACTGAAGGTAGTTTCGTATTTTAAAGAATTTATTGCTATAAAAGAGCAGTGATAATGTCTGAATTAAATTTAAATGTTTTCACTCATAAAAAAGTTGCTAGGTGGAGAACTTTTAGTCTTCAAAGCCTTTAAAAGGATGAATGCAAGAAAACTTTTTTCAGCTTTACACGCGTGTTTTCATGATGGTTTAGAAACGAAGTGGAGGACGAAAGAGCAGACGGATTTAAGCAATGTCTTTTCGATATATCTCAGCTGTACAGCGAGGGGAGAGACTGCTGAGAAGGGTAGCCTACAGAAACTGTTCTTCACGTGAGGTAGACTCAATGCATTCGATTTTGTATATGCCTTCGATTATGTATACAAACACCAAAATCTACAGTACTATAAGTTGTATAACTTGGCAGAAAAGAGAAATGCGTGTGAAGCCTCAGAGGAGATAGTTTCGACTGTGTGGGAAAGTTTGATCGCCTTTATACCATTAAATAGACTATATTTTAGTTTTCTGACTGTAAATGTTTAACATTTCTCCTCGCATTAGAGTTGCTGATTGCCCAGAGCGATAGTATAAATGAAAGTGTAGTTTCCAACCTGAAAGTGGAATGAGCTCAGCACTTTTACACTTCGCAGATCATTCATTGCATCATGAACTTTTCTTGGCGCCTAGTTAGTAGTAAGCTTTTAATGAAATTTAAAAAGATATTAAATATTTTGTTAAATGTTCTTTTGACAGTTGCCTAAGATCGAAAACTATGATTGGCTAACTGTTATTCAGGGTTTACATGAATATGAAATGTCATACGATTAAGTTATTCGACACTATTTAGTGCAGCAGATCACAAATGATACAATCTGAAATATTTGGTGTGTTTTTTTCAGTTGCAGCGTAGCATACATCAGTTAAGTCGGTATGCATGGCCAGATAACCTAACGTCACTGCTTAGAGGATGGAGCACACTCCGCAAAGAAATCCCAAAAGGCTTTGAGAAGTTTTTCCCTAAACAGGGGCAGTCTGCTCCTGAGAACAGTGCAAAGCCCAAACCAAAAGGTAACTAGCCTTGGGTGGACTCATTTTAAACAGAAGTGGCTTCATAGTTTGACCTGTTTTTGTCCCCTTTTTTTGTTGGTAGTAATGATATGGATATTTGCAGCAGCTTGGGATGTTCTGGGCATCACTGTTTACACTGAATCATACCTTGTTATAGTTTAAATGTTTAAGATAAGCATTTAACAACAGATTGCAGATGAAGTAAGCATTGATAACAGTAAAGAAGTAGAAGATACCATAAATCTATAGAAACAATAAAAGTGGTATTTTTAGCTGTGTGTGATGTCCATACTAAGTTTGGAAAAATATGTTTTTTAAAAAAGTTTTGGCAGCAAACTCATGCAGAAGGGATGGATGGACCATGGATACAGTGGCATAGCCTTAATTACTGCAGAGGCGCTGGGGGAATATGGACTAATTGCCTGTAGCAGACGTTAATCCATGTTAACCTCATCTTAGTCAAGGTTTCTGCTTGTCTTGGTCTTCTTTCTTTGAGTTGCTTTCACACTTGCCCCTGCAGTGGTTAATAAAAAGATCATTGTGTTTTGGTTCAGAGGCTGCACCAGCACCTAAAACAGAGCCACCATCAGCAGGCCGTTCAAATAACAGAACTTCCTCACAAAGCGAAAAGAAGCCTGATTTCAATTTCACGTTTGGAAAGTATGAAGAATTAACATTCATTTTTTAGGCTAATGGTTGGATTAATTGCAGTATAGTAATTAGTATAACTAGAAAGTTACAGTGCAAGTTTATTATTTTGTTGAGACCATATTGGATATATGCTTGGCTGTTGCTTAGTGGTAAAGTATTCTTTTTGGTTAACAAATAACATATGGTACTTGTAACTATCGCTATGGTGGAATCATCTGTTGTATTGAAATAGTGTTTCTATTTGTGCTGTATCAAGTATTGAAATACCATAATTCCAGTGTGTCATAGATCCAGATTATTATCCAGGTAACCTTGATCTAATTGACATCAAACATAATTAGTTTATAATATAATATGTAAATAAAAGAATATATATTTTGCTGTATTGTTTGAAGTAATAGTAAAGCTGAAACTTTTCTTCTACTAAGCACAAAATAGTTTTTCATCAAATTTAGTGCTGTGCATTTTCGAAATGACTTCCACTTCTGGAAAAAAAATTGTATGAAAAATCTTTGCTTACAAAGAAATAATCTAATGGTAGTTTTATGAGAGAAAAAAACTTATAAAAATCTGCACTATTGATTATTCTTATTTTTTACCTACAGAGGCCGAAGTCCCTTTGGTGACCCCAGTGACCCTAATACAAAGCTGCTGATTGGTTTAGTTGCCGGTGTGGGTATTGTGGGGTTAATTGGACTGTACCAATCACAGTACAGGGAGATCACATACAAAGACTTCATCAATAATTACCTGGCACGTGGCACTGTAAGTACTAAGAAGGGTACAAGAATGAAACCGACATAATATGAGTCTAGTGTTCCTATCCTAGATTTTATGAACACATCCTCCTCTTTGTATTTGTTTTGGAACTGGTGATATAGAACTACTTAAATTACACAGTGGGATATGCATAGACTTGCTTTCCAGTTCAGGAATGTGTGTAGTCCAGTATAATCATGCACTCACTGACACAGCCAGCCCTCCACAGTGGTCACTCATGCTCACGCACAGGGTGTACGCTACATGCAAATGTCCATACCCAAGTCCCAGAACTATTATTGTGAAAGAAAATAGTCTTGAATTTTTTTAACTGGGGGTTTTCAAGCAAGTTGTCTCCCTTACACTACATGCAGTTGGAGAATCAAGAGAATGTTCTGGTGATTCTTACATTTTCTTGATATGTTTTTATAAATGTTTGCTATGTTGATATTATATGCAGTCGATTTTCTTTGAATAGAAGACAGATATATCAGTTGTGGGTAAGAGGGAGATACAAGAATATAGTTAAAATAGTTGAAACACATGACGGAAAAATTAAAATCTTGAACCAGTGTAAACTGCATCTTCTTCATGTAACCAGCTTTATGCATGATTAAAAACTAGTGGAGTTACTGATAGAGAAGTATGGAAATAAAAAGAGAGAGATGATGATGTGACCAAATTCAGGTTGTTGGCCTTTGTGATGTTACAGGTAGAGAAGCTGGAGGTGGTGAACAAGAAATGGGTGAGGGTGAAGCTACTACCAGGGACGCAGGTGGACGGCTCGGTAAGTAGGCTTGTGTTGCCACTCTCTTGTCCTTGGCAACCTAGGAGTACGAGTCTGGATGGAAGGAAAATAAAGGAGTATAGTGTTAACAAAATATAAAATGGAATTTAAGGTTATGACGTAGCTGAAATATACATAATGTGTGTCACCAGTCCTCCTCAGTCTTTGGCAAAACTGCACAGTTTTGGGGTTATACACAGAGCACACAGGAAGTTCTAGTTCCATCCTTGTAGCATTCAACACACGGAGGGACTAGATAGTGTCTGTCATGGAAAAACAAGACTGTTGCTTTGCTTGACGCTGGTGGGGTCTAGTTACTTTGGACCACAAGCTCCACTGAGAGGAAGATTTCCCATACACAGTCCTCCGGTCACAATGTCCACCTCATCAATGACGAGGGTTTTTGTTTTACAAAGCTAGGGATCAGCTGTAGAATCTGGCCATGCATGCATTACAGATTGCCATTTTAATACAAGGGGGTGTTCTTGATCCAAGAGACTAGCCCACCTTCCCTGGCAGGGATGTCAGAAACAACTCCAGTTATTCTATCCCCTACCCATCCTTCATGGGCCAGGATACAAAACAAACATTTTTTTAGAAGGGGAAAGGTGTCTTAGAGAAAGCATATACATTGAACATTTGATAAAATAGTCTGTAAAGTAACTTTTGCTTAAATATTTTGTAAAGAATTGTACCCCTCTTTTAACAAGTATATTGCAGAAATTGAAAGTATAGACTTTTAGCTGCATGACTGTAAAAAGTTGACATTAGTGTACACATTTTTTCTTTTGAAATTGTTCAGGGTGTGTAGATTCTTGTTATTTCTGTGACCATGACTTGAAGTTTATCAATGAAAATGTTTGCTTTTCACAGAGTATCCTTTGGTTCAACATTGGCAGTGTGGAGGCATTTGAGAGAAACCTTGAACACGCACAAGCAGAGATGAATATCGAGCCTGCAAATTATGTCACCGTTGTTTACAAGACAGAGACAGAACTGTAAGAAACCGACTGCACTTACATTTGTTTTTGACCATGGCCTGCTAGATCTTTCAACATGGAACATATTTCTTTTGGGCCATGGTAAAATTGTTCCAGAATTCGGTCTAGTTTTTCTGAAGTCTTAGTGCCAAAATTTACATTCAGAAGTACGTAAATCAAAGTGGGTCATGCTGAATTGAAAGTGCTGGATGCTTAATATAGTGGGCTTTGGTAATGATAGGTAATGATTTGGCGTACTGTAATAAGAAAGGAGAGGTGATGATGTAAGACAGGTAATATCCAACAACAACAGTTATTTTAAGGCATGTCTTCTTGCAGTGCCGGGATTGTGTACTCAGCTCTCAACATCCTCCTGCCTTTAGCAGTTATCATCTGGCTGTTCCGACGGTCAGCCAGCATGTTTCAGGTGGGTGGTGGCTGAAGCAATGTGACAGTCGCGTGCGTTTGTGTGCATGTATGTGCACGTGCATGTTTGTGTATGCATATGCCTCCACGTCCATACATAGATATCAGGGTATTTGAGAGATTTACTTGAATAAAAGGTAGTGAGGCTAACTGAGCAATTGTATGTGAGTGGTACACTTAGCAAATCAAGAAGAGAAGACCTTAAGATTGGGAAAACTGAATCTTTGATCAGCTAATGAAAACTAAGGGTCTTGATAGTAATATATTACATTTTTCTCTGAAGTCTGTGGTGTGTGTGGGGGTTAGATATCCATGTTTGTAAGATATCAATATTGACAGGGTTGGAGATATTTAGAATAACAGCAGTGAAACAAATTAGTATGTTGCAGATTTGTTCTTTTGCAGGGGGGAGGCCGTGGAGGTGCAAGAGGAGGTGGCGGTGGAATTTTCGGCTTTGGCCAGAGTACAGCCAAAATAATCAAGGATGATATTGGTGTTAAGTTCAGGTGCACAATCTTTTACCAGACTTGTCTGTTTTTCTCTGTGCCTGGGTTATGTTGCATTACTCTTTGCTGCCATGAGCGTGTGTAAACTTTTGTATACATTGTGAGAAAGTGGGTTAGCATGAACTGGGGTAAAGTAGACATTGAAGTCTTGACAAATCTGAGCTGGCACAATGAGTTTGTATCACCATAGAAGTGGAACGAGGATTAGAAGGATTTTGGTGCTTCTTACGTGATGCTGAGGGTGCAGTTGCAACAAGATTATGGAATGGTGTGCAGGGATGTGGCAGGATGCGAAGAGGCCAAGGTTGAGATCATGGAGTTTGTCAACTTCTTGAAGAACCCACAGCAGTACATAGAACTGGGCGCCAAGATTCCAAAAGGAGCAATACTAACTGGTCCTCCTGGCACAGGCAAGACTCTGCTGGCCAAGGCCACAGCTGGAGAGGCCAACGTCCCGTTTATCACTGTGTCGGGCTCAGAATTTCTCGAGATGTTTGTTGGTGTTGGTCCATCCAGAGTATGTTCTGAGTTTTAATTTTTTTTAAAAAAAATTTTAATTGCCCTCTTTCATCTTCAAAACTGTCAAATTTTTTTAGAAAAAAAATTGTATGCTGTCAGATTAAAATTTGCTCGCTCACTTTTGTCTGCAGTGGGCTTGTGTGTAAGTGCATGCATGCTTTTGATTCCAGTTATATTTTTGCTTGGGCAATCAGACTTTAACTCTGTAAGTCATGCACATGTAGTTGTCCATTATTCCTGGAATGTTTGGATGCCTTAAGGGTAGGTCTATTCTTTGCAGCTGAGTACATTTTTGATGGGAATGTATTGGTCAGCATTGGGTTAATTTTGCAAAGATCTAGTGCTTGTAGCATTCTTCCTGTTTCTAGGTGCGGGACATGTTTGCCATGGCCAGGAAAAATGCCCCTTGCATTCTTTTCATCGATGAGATCGATGCTGTGGGACGCAAGAGGGGTGGTCGGAACTTTGGTGGACAGAGTGAGCAAGAGAACACGCTGAATCAGTTGCTGGTAGAGATGGATGGTAAGTGATTCATGCTTTTGACAAACAGTTTTCTGACAGTGGTGGTGGTGGTGGGGGGGGGGGGGGAACAACTCTTAACACCACAGAGTCCTACCGTAGATATTTGCTACTGTTGCATCTTACCGCAGAGGGGCGATGCAGAGACTTTACAAATGTAAGCGGTTCATCGACAAGGGATGTAACTGGTGTTTTCTTTCCGTGGAATCATTTTTCTATCGAATTCCTTCCCTTAGACTACACAATACATGACTTCTTCTGTTTGGGAACCATGCGGTACTGTTTAGGAGTTAATGAGATACCTTTTTGAACGCACAGTTTTACACAGAATTAAGAGAATTAACAGAATTTCCCTAAGACCACACAACACACAACTTCTTCTAAGCTGTGCTTCTGAGACCACATGATACTGTTTAGGAGTTAGGCAATCGCGAGAGCCATTTTGTTGCATTCATGTGGATACATTTTTCAACGGTGCGTTTTACCCAGAATTCACAAGGGGTGGATTTCAGGTAGGAATCATTGTATTCTTTGTAAATTTTTCTTTCAGCCTGCCCTGGGATTATGTTTTTATCGGTGATTTTTCCTACTTTTTTTTATGAGATACATAGAGACCACAGGGGAAGTCCTGGTGGAAGAGACCAAGGAGGCATGTACATTGTTGTTTGTGCTCTGTGCAGGCTTCAACACTCAGAGTGGAGTAGTAGTCTTGGCAGCTACCAACCGTGTGGACATCTTGGACCCTGCTTTGCTACGACCAGGTCGATTTGACCGCCAGATTTATGTACCAGCTCCTGATATTAAAGGGAGGTAAGTGGTTCTCTTTCCTTTGGAAAAGATTGCACATGACTAATGTTGACCAGCATGATTAGTGGTCATCTGTAGACAGTAGTGAGGAAGACATTGGGATGAGAACACAGAAAATAGGCCAAACTAATTTATGGACAAAATCATTAAGGTATCAAGCCATTATGTCCTGTAGAAAGCTGGATGCCAAAAGAAGACTGGGGGTGGGGGAACAAAACGAGCAGATAATCTGTAAAGTGTAAACTGTTGGTGCTTGGCTTTATGCAGCCAAAAAACAGACAGGAGATTGCTACATCTGATTTTCAATCAGCTGATTGCACCAAAACCTAGACTTGACAAAGCAAATGGCCACAGTGTAGGTTGCTGGGGCCCTCCCTGCTTTTAACTCCACCATTTTTTGGTCTTCCCCAGAGCCTCCATTTTCAAAGTTCATCTCAAGCCTTTGAAAACAGACCTAAACAAAGACGAGCTGGCAAGGAAGATGGCAGCCCTGACACCAGGCTTCTCAGGTGATACATGCTTTCACTTGCCATGAATGGTGTCCTTTCCAGGAAAGGATTCCTCATCGGCCATGTTTCTTGTCACAATACTGTACCATGACCCAGAGTGCTAATATCTCAATTAGCGATCCCTGACCACACATTCCAAACAAAAATGCAACCCTGGTAAGGCCCCTTTCCGCCTGCGCACACCACGCGTCACCTGTGGGCACAGCTCACTGACCAATACAGACTGACTTTCTCAAGTGCTGTTGTGCAGGCCAGACGTGTGTGGATTACCTCTGCCCTGTGTTTTCAGCGTGGCTTACGCCTTGGCATCCCGACTGCTTCTCCACTGCACCACATTGTTTCACCATCTCAAGGAATGCGAGCTTTTTCGTTTTCCTTGTTTCTGCCTGTACTTTTACTGCTTTTACTAAACAGTGTTGTTCCTGGTGGTGATGTTCCATTTTGCTGATTGCCTTTGTCTGCGTGGGAGTGTTAGTTGGTATTCATGTTTTGCATACTTCACCTGTCCTCACGCTCGTTTTGCCACTTTCACTGGTCCTTGCTCCATCCGCCTTTATCTTTGTCATGGTTCGGTCCGGGCTTGGTGCACGTGGTCCCTCCAGACGACTTTTTTCTCCCCTCACTTTTGGCTTGCTCTGGCGAGGAGGAGTGGACTCTCACTGCCCTTGTCCACTGCTTCTACGCAGGAGGTGAGGGCACCAGCTGCCCCTCTTGCCTCCAGGACTTCCTTCTTGGGGGACAGAGCGGCAGTACTCTTCCGGTGCAGTGAGGATGCGTTCTTTCCGGTGGGCCCTCCTATTGCCACAAGGCTAGCCGCTTTGGTCTTGCACTTGCTTCGCGAGGCCTCTCCCTTCACATCCAGCCTCCTCAACCCCAGTAAGTTTTTTGGACACCCACCTTTTTGTGCTACTCAGCACTTTGGGTCATGGTACAGTATTGTGACAAGAAATTACAAAATTTCTTGCTTTAAATTTGTTTCTTTAGCCATACTTACCATGACCCATCATAAGCCCACCCTCGTCCCCGCTGGCCCTTGCATCTGGCTTGAGAAAGTCTGTATTGGTCAGTGAGCTGTGCGCATGAGTGACTCGCGGTGTGCGCATGCACAGAGGGACCTTACCAAGGTTCCATTGTTTTGGAAGGTGCAGTTAGGGATCGCCAATTAAGATATTAGCACTCTGGGTAAGTATTGCTAAAGAAACACAAATTTAGAGCAAGAAATTTTTTGGAAAAACTGCTTTGCGTTGGTCTCTGAAGGATTACCTGCTTTTCATACTTTGCATTGAGATTGTTATTGGGGTGGGGGGATTTCTTGTTTGGTAGAATGGTTCTTGCCTGATCTTGCAATAATACTGTGAGTTGTATCACCTGTTTCAGGTGCTGACATCGCCAATGTTTGCAATGAGGCAGGACTGATAGCTGCCAGAGACATGAACACTACCATTGAGATGAAACATTTTGAACAAGCTATAGAGCGTGTTGTAGCAGGTAGGTGTTGGGTAGAAGGAAAAACAGATCTGGGTGCCCATACTATTTTGGCATATTCCATGATGCCAGTTTTTGAAAATAGCCCAAATGCATGCAATTAGGAAAATAATCCAAGCAAAAATTTTCCATGTAATCATATCGTGATACGTTCAAAATCATTACTAATTATTCAGGATGAAACACTAGGGCATGTCCCATTTGAGAAGATTGCTCTCCCTTGCATGGGATCACCCGATTTCAAGGTGCCATTTGCAAACTTCCATTCTTTCTAGTCCCAGTTGCCCAGTTTTGTGGTTACTCATTTGGTGGACATGCACATCTGATTGTGTTCATACTTTGTCCTTCACTGAAGCCGATGCTAGATATCCCCATGCTCACAAGCTGACTTTCACACCTGCACAGGTCTGGAGAAGAAAACACAGGTGCTGCAGCCAGAGGAGAAAAGAACCGTGGCATACCATGAAGCTGGACATGCTGTGGCTGGCTGGTTCCTGGAACATGCAGATCCACTTCTGAAAGTATGATAGCATGCTCTGTCAGTCACATACACCGGTCATATGAGACTATTAAAGTTCTATTTTAAAGTGGCAATCCTAAGTTAAAGGGAGAGCTCTCCAGTTTTATTTTTTAAACTTTTTGGGCAGATGGTTTTAGAAAAGGTTCAGATTTTTTTTAAACAATAAGGTCTGTTCACAGTAAACTTTATTTTGAATGCTAAACCCCCTGATACTTATTGCCGTTTTCATGTTTTTTGCTGTGTAGCCTTCTTTTTGGTCAAATATAAACAGTTTAGAGTCTGTACTGTGTAGATATCAGCTGCAGCTCCAGGTCTGGGTTACTTGTCACTGATAATAAGATTGTTTAGAGTGGTTACCAGGATAAATTAATATCAGCTGCAGCTCCAGGTCTGGGTTACTTGTCACTGACAATAAGACTGTTTAGAGCAGTTACCAGGAAAAATTAATATCAGCTGCAGCTCCAGGTCTGGGTTACTTGTTACTAATATTAAGATTGTTTAGAGTGGTTACCAGGATAAATTAATGAGAGATTTGGGGAGATGTGTATTCAGTGAATTGAGGTCTTAGCAAGAAAATTGTTAGTCATTTGATAATTGTGGTTCTTGGTTTAAGTGCAGTTACAGATATTTTTTTATGAGCTGGAAATTCTCCCTGATATATTTATATTTTAAAGCTAATCTCTGGCTTGATTTAGCGACTTTAGCTAATTTGTTTTGTAATAAAAAAGGAACTTAACTGAGCAAAAATATAACAGGGACACGTCTCATTTTGGGTCATTGCCCCTTCATCAGGATGACACAGACAACAACTAAAACAAGGTACTTAATTGACACTTCACCAGGGCCACTTGAGAGGAAATGTAGGAAAAGAAACACACATTGAAGTTGGTCTCTCCAGGCCACCAATCAATAGTAACAGTACCTGCAGTTTGTGTCATGCGGATGAAGGGGTAATCCCTGAAACAGATGTGTCATTTTTTTAATATATTTTACTTGGTTAAGTTCCTTTGTTGCCACCTTAAGTTTTACCCTAAACAGCAGTCATTGTTCTTTTAATTTGTTTTGCTCTGAGAACTCAGATGCTGCTACTGTTGTATTTGAACAGAG
This sequence comes from Lanistes nyassanus, assembly GCA_004794575.1. NCBI lineage: Eukaryota > Metazoa > Mollusca > Gastropoda > Architaenioglossa > Ampullariidae > Lanistes > Lanistes nyassanus. Next base: position 9,434 of record SMGT01004185.1, on the reverse strand, counting down.
ATTATGTAAACTCTCTGACAGGTGTCAATCATTCCTCGTGGTAAAGGACTAGGCTACGCCCAGTACCTGCCCAAGGAACAGTACTTGTACACAAAAGAGCAGGTAGGACCCTTCCAGTAGATCACACTGACTGAACTCCAGTCTGATTATTTCCAGAAGTAACATTAGCAGACTGACACAACAAGACTTTTCTGATATTCCATATTTTGCTTTCTAGCATTATCATCTTCCTCTTTTGCTGTCTTTTAAAGCTAGCATTTAGACCTAGCATCTTAAAAGCATCGTGCACAGGGAAAGTGGGGGGTGGGGGTTAAGATTAAAACTGAATACTAAAGACCCTTCTGTCATTTCTTGTTATGTTAAAGGATTCTTCCAGAGCTGCTAGAAGTAGATTCTAAAACTTAAGTTTTTGCCTGCAGTTGCTTGACAGAATGTGTATGACCTTGGGTGGCCGTGTGGCAGAACAAATCTTCTTTAACCGAATCACTACCGGAGCACAGGATGACTTGAAGAAGGTCACACAGAATGCATATGCTCAGGTCAGGCTTGTCTTTTTACACAGTGTTGTATTTTGTCACATGGTTGTTTTTTTGTCCGCCCACCTTCTCCAACATTTCAACATGCTTAGCAAACAAAATGACTGCCTTGCCTTGAATGGTTTCTACCAGCGCCACTGCAATAATGGACACTTCTGTTCAGCAGCTGTTACTACCACTGTCACCACTAGATCTTGAAACCCTTCTGACGAGAGATGAAAAACCGAGCTGTCAGCCATGTTTTCAGCATCTCACAGGTGTCTTGGTTCTCACAGTGCTTGATTGTCTTCAAGGGAGGGAATATGCAAGGGTTGTGGATAACTGGAATAACTTCCCTTTACCTGCATCTAGTGTTTCAAGAAGTGGGAGCATATTTGTGTGGTGGTGCGTAAAGTCACAGGAGAACTTTTTAAGGGGCAAGGGGGGAGCGGGAGAGGGGGTGAGAGCTTCATGTTAACAGATCAGTTAAGGAGGCAAGGGTTCGTCATATATTAACAGTCAAGACAAACACTTCCTTTTCTTGTCCAGGTGGTTCACTTTGGTATGAATGAAAGAGTGGGACAACTGTCATTTGAGATGCCACAGCAAGGGGAGATGGTGTTTGACAAACCTTACAGTGAGCAGACTGCCCAGATCATTGACGAGGAGGTGCGCCGGATAGTGAGGGAGGCATACGACAGGACTGTGGGTCTGCTCACAATGCACAAACAAGATGTGGAGAAGGCATGTTGAGTTAACCTCTCTCGGCATCACTGTTTTTATCAAGCAACAACAAAAGCAGGCCTATGCATAATAACTATAAGTTTTGGGGGTGTTTTTGAAGAGTGAAAATTTTGAGCATATAAGCTTATTCATTTCTAGATGTCTTGAAAGGCTAAATGTTTTAGTTTTGTGACTGGGGCAGAAGGGAAGCAATTGCGCATGCCTTGCTGAGCAGGAAGGTTTATCCTTTATTATGATTGTTTGCTACACTTAGTGATGTCTGCTCCAGTTCCCCATAACCGAATTGCTATTTCGTTTTTGTTATTGTTTGGTGGTGGTTTTGTCCTGGTTCTCTCCATTTGTTTATTTTCGGATGCTTGTATCATCCTGGGAGAGTCGTATTTTATGAAGCAGTCTTGATGACGATCCGTCTCGGCTGGTGGCAGGTGGCCAAACGACTTCTGGAGAAGGAGAAGCTGGACAAAGATGACATGGTTGAGTTGCTGGGCAAGCGACCTTTTGCTGAAAAGTCCACTTATGAAGAGTTTGTAGAAGGGACAGGTAATTGATCTGTGATGCAAATAGCCCAGGACATTGTGATGTCTTGACAAAGTTTGATTGTGAGTTCCTTGCCGTGGTTTTGTATTTTGATGCACCATGTACTAACTCAGAGATGCTGACAGCTGTTTCTAGAGTGACTGTCATTACCCATTTCCATTATTCATGCAAGGCAGTGGGATTCATTTTGCCAAAGTTTTGTAACATAAATATCCAGGTTTTTTTTATCATCCAGTAGTGAATGCTGTGTGCAGTCAAAATGTGTGCACCTGCATGATTTTTGGTTCAGTTTTTGTTGTGATCAGCTATTTCTCTGGTAGGTAAACTATTGGATGTCACAGCAGTGATGTGTGTTTGCTTGTGCAGGTTCACTGGAGGAAGACACCACACTTCCCAAGGGGCTGGAGAGCTGGAACAAAGAGCGGGAGGGAGATGAGGGGGGTGAAAAAGACAAGCAGGTGGCTAAAGAAGGGTTAAAGGCCTCCTCTTAGGTACATTTCCAGGTGTGAGTGTGCACAGGTTTTCAACAAGAAATCGTTGCGCCAGAATTTAGATGCTGGTAAGGAAAGATGAAAGCCAAAAACAAGTCAACCTTAGTTTACCAGAGTGAGACAAGGACTAACAAAAGAATTTACAGGACAGAATGCAGAAATGCTGAGACTTGGCTAGAGTCAGGTGTGTGTGTGTGTGTCCTGAAAACCATTATGGATGTCTGTGTCTTCATTTCTGATTATGCTACCTCTCGAACTTGGGTGGATAGAGATTTTTTTTTTATATTGGCGTTGTTGGATTGTTGTGGGTCTGGGCAAGGGGATTAGAAAATAGTTGAACTGACAGCATGATGGTGTGAAAGCTGTGCTGTCTATACAGCATTTGGTAGGAATCGTTGGAATCATGGCATCTACAATTTATCTCTCAGCTTAATTAGATTCTGTGGAATTTTTAAACTTTCCCTTACAAAGAACTCTTTTATGAACGGAGAAAACTGAGCTGCAGATAGCAATATTGTTGACACCAGGATTGCAGATAAATCGAGAGAAACAGAAAGTTTAGATCCCAACATTCATTCTTTTAGATATTCCAATTGGTTTTGAGCCTTGTCAACTCAGGAGACTTGTTAAATGGTAAAATCATGCTTATTAAGTGAAGCGGCCAGCAGATTTGATAAAAGGGTGATGGGAAATGGAGTCTGCTGGATATTAAAATATTCTTCCCTTTGCTTGCGGTCTCAGATTTAGTTCGTAGCAGCATCTTCACGTGCAGAGAGACAGAATGCAGCAAGAGTTAATCCAGGAGACAGAGGGGAGATTTTAAGTAGAGGTCAGTGTAGAAGACCGCTCAGTTGAGCAAAACAGAGCTTCGGCCACTTACAGGGAGCCTAGGGGGTTACAAAAGTCATTTGTGCTGTACTTGATTATGGCAAGGTTAAATCAGACAGACATTTACAATATTGCAATAGATGCTTAGAAAACAATTTGCAAAGATTTTGTGTAAGTGCTTATCCTTGACATTTATGACTGCTCGTGTGCCTAGACGAGGCAACACCTCTCCCCCGACCTCAAAAACAAAAGTGAAAAATATAGCTTTATCTGTAGTAGTAACAAAGAGTCTTGCTTTTGGCATATTCTTGTAGTTCCACTGCGTATGAAAAGAGGAAAACAAACTCATATAGACAGAGCAATTTGGTGAATTCAGGCTGCTTTTTAATGATACCATATCCACTGCTGCTTCAAAGCAGGGTGAGGGAGGCTGAATGCTCGCAGGTATGTCAGTCAGGAACTGCAGATGATGAGTGATAAGTCTGGCCTCAGTTGTGATGCTGTAGTTTGAATGTTCTGGGGATTTATGGAGTTTGTAATCTAATCAAACAAGAATGTGTGGTGAGGTGAGCATGAAGTAATATCGTAATAAATTTGTGGGCTTGCACTTTGGTTCGTGAGTATTCTGTCAGATTACAGCATGAAAGTGGAATGGCTTGGTGCCCAGGCAGAGGACGTTTTTCCAGGCAGTCCACTCTTAAACTGAATAATTGTTTTTATAATGAGCTATCTTGTATTGAGAACCTGGAGGTCTCAGTGTCGTCTTTTGTTTTGCCCTGGTTTCACTATCCCTTTCGCGGCTGTTCCCTCTCATCCCGTTTTCATTTTTCTCTCTCTCCTTTCCTCTGGCCTCTGGATTTTTTAAATTCCCTTCCCTCCGTCCTTAAATGTTTTATCTTGGGGGGGGGGGGGCCTCATCATTTGCTTCTTCCTCTTAGCTGTACAGCTGGGTCCTTCCATCTTTTAGTTCATCTTTTTCTGCATTTTTTTAAAAGACTGATGGCACCAGAGCTGATGCAAACTGCCCCCCAACCCCCGACACTAATTCTTCTACTGGAGCATTGCTTAAGAGTCTTGGAGGGAGTTAGGGAAAGTAAACTACAAATGGTTGGGGGGTTTATTTCATCAGTTTCAGCGTAATTTTAATCTCTGCATATCTAAACACAACCC
>SMGT01004184.1:84281-96648 GCA_004794575.1 Lanistes nyassanus | reverse complement strand
GTGGAGAGAAGATGTTTGTGAGAGAAAGAAAAGGAACAGGCCAGGGCAGGCAGAAAGAAAACACTGCAGAAAGCAGGGAGAGATTGGGGTGGAAAAGAAGAAAGGGAAAGGACCAGAGAGGCAGAAAGAGGAAAGCTAAAGAGAAAGGGGTGGGCCAGCTTAGCCACCCAGCCAGAGAAAGGCTGGGTGCTCACCCCCGGCACGTGAAGCCAGGCCCGCGGGGGCTGACAAAGAAATTTAAAATGCTTTCCTTTGATTAGATATATACGTATAATATATAATCTCTGGTCTAACAATGATCGCAAGCAGAAACAAGACTGACAAGTATATAAAAATGGTGGCTGAAAGTGAAATCTTTATGAGCACAAATGATTTGAATTTGAAAACACAAGAGAAAAGAAACAGGTGATTGCTGCTTGGGGTAAATAAAGTCACCACAAAGAGAACGCAACCAAGCAGGACTTAGACAAGACGTCAACGTTTCAAGGCATAGCCTCTTCTTCGGGAAGACACTACAATCGTTAACAGCCTTCTTTGTGGTGAACAGTTTTTGAATCGCTTACAATGAGAGTGGATATAATGAGATATCAGATATGACAAGGTCATTTTCACATTCCAAATAACCAAAACACTCCAAAACTAACCTGGTTACCATGAGAACAAACGAGATCAACAGAAATGAACTTCAGCTGGAGAAAAGTGCAGCCACAGCACTCGTGCCACACACTAACGCAGCAGTACTAGGGCTACAGTAACAGAGATATTTGATTCTGTTCTATCTTGTCTGATTGGTTCTTTCCCATGACCTTGTATTCTGTGCATTGATTGATTTCTTCCAATGTGTTGTGACTTCTGACCCTTAGCCCATGGCTCAAACATTTGTTTCCGGTAAACGTACTAAAAGTTGCACATTGTTTTCATCGCAGCTTCAGTATCTGGCAATTCAAAGGGATTCAGATTTTGATTCCCATAATAAGAATCACAGACTTGTTTCTCAGCAAATATTGTTTTCCTCTGATTTTACTTGCATTCTCGCACAGTCAATATTGTCTATTCGAGATTGATAATAAACATTGCCTCACCATCTTCTTTGCTGAACACAGCTGTATTTTGTACATGATATTGCATTCATGTCAAGTGTTACGGTTTGGGCATAATTGCTACGCTTTTTCACAATTAATTCTCTGCTAACAGAAATGTGAAAAGTATGGTTTGTGCAGTGCAGTATGTACATGTAGTTAGGAAAAGCCTTTTGGTGGTTTTCTTGTCAGTTGACAAATTGCAGTGTTCTGGCACTGTTTTTAGACTGAAAGAATGACTTTGTTCGGTCTGGCATGCATGCAGGAAACTTCCCCCTCCCTCACCCATTTTTAGCTTCTCAGCTGGTGACTGGCAAAGTGAAGACTGAAAGAAAAAATTTGCAAATCCCACATAACCAGTATGCTCTAAAACTAACCTGGTTACCACCAGAACAAGTGAGAGTAAACAGAAACAAAATTCTTATGTCTGCATGCCACATGTTGCATGTTCTCTCATCTAACTCATTCGTTCCCTACAACCTCACTGTGTTCTGTGCATTGATTGGCTCTCATATGATTAGTTCTTTCCACCAGAGCTCGTTTGAATTTTAATGTTACTAGATTAGGTTAAGCAAGGTACATAAAAGGTACGATCTTCTACTTGGGTTTTCTAATATTTCAGAGATAGGCATGAACATCAGTGAGTTTGACTAATATAGACTATAGGTGATTTACAAGTTTCGAAGTTGATACTGTGAAATGCTTTTTTGATGTCCACAACAACGTGTAAATCGGTCCTTATTCTCTTACCATGAGATGTGGTTAACACAAGGTCATTTCTCCCATCCCCAGCATCTAGTTAAGTAAGGTACGTAGAAGGCACGATCTTCTAGTTGGGTCTTCTAATATTTCCAAGATTGATGGCCATGTCAGCTAGAGGTTGGCTCGAACATAACATCCGCAACAGCTACACAGGCCCCACCCCAGAACTATACAGATGCTACATCGATGACGGTGTAGGCGCCACTTCCCTCCCTGAGTCTCAGTTACTGCAGTACACCCAGTACATACAACACTTCCACCCCTCCATTCAATACACCTACACCATTTCATGCACCTCTGTCACATTCCTCGACATCAACATAACAATGCAGAATGGCCACCTTGCAACCACCATCCATTACAAACCTATGGACTCACACTCCTACCTTGACTTCCACTCATCTCACCACCCTCCACACCATACCCTACTCGCAGTTTCTGAGGCGCCGCAGATTATGCTCTGACCACACTGACTTCCTTGAACAATCTGACAGAATGGTAGACTTTTTCCTCGCCTGCAACTATCCTTCCAAACTTCTACACTCTGCTAGACAGAAAGTTGCTGCCACACCACGCGCACTTACACTACAACCCTCCCACCACCCAAGACACACAGAACCAAGGCCGATCACTGTACTGACCCACCACCCCTACAACCTCCCAGTACATAGGATCCTCCTTTCCAACTGGCACCTGTTGTCTAAATCTGAACCCCACCTCTTCAAAAAAAAACAACCCCCTCCTAGCATCTCGGCGGGATAAGAACCTGCGAGACCTTCTAGTACACTCTAAACTCAAGCCGACTACCTCCCTTCCCCCTTCCTGCGGCTCCACCCCATGCAATGTCCACCGTGCCACACTTGCCCCTACCTGAACACCGCCAGAACCCTCCACCCACCCAATATCCCATTTGTCATTAAATGCAACTTCACCTGCACCAACAGCAACATCGTCTATGCCATCACATGCATCCTTTGCCCCACCCTGTTCTACATCGGTGAGACAGAATGCACAATCAACACCCGCTTCACAGAACATCTAGTTGACACTAAACACTGCAGAAACACACCAGTTGCACATCATTTCAGTACACCGCCACACACAGTTGACAACATGAGGGTCTGTGGTATCTGGAAAATGAAGGGCGACTCCACTGACCGCAAGAATATGGAATCCTACTTCATTACCCATTTTGGCACCATGGCACCCACAGGTCTCAACCTAAAACACTGACCACCCTCCTTTCCCTCAACCCCCTCACCCCTCCATCTCTCTCTTACTTTTTCTCTCACCTCCCTCCCACTCTCTCTCTCTCTCTCACCGACGCCCCCTTACCCGCGCTGCTTTTTCTCTCTTTCTCTCTCCCCCGCCCACTCTCCACCCCCATCCTTCTCTACCCTTTTCCTACCCACCTTGCGACTGGCTGCCCCTCTTTTTAACCCTTCTTACTCACTGCCCCTAGGTCATTCTCCTGCTGTTTAGCCCATGCGCCACATCCACTGCAGCTAAGTCTTTTTCTTTTTCGTTTTTTTGTTGTTTTTGTGTCGTCCTGATGAAGGGGTAGTGCCCCGAAACATGTACATTGTCTTCGTCTTTGTCCTTTTCTAGCTTGGTACAGTTCCCTTGTTTTACATTCAAAAAGGAATAAGAGAAAGAAGTGATTTTGAGACTAAGTCGAAGAAAGCGGCCTAAAGGTTAAATAAATGCCAGGCATGATTAAAATGGGGGGAAAAAATCCTCACCTTTTCCAAGATAGACAACGCCGTATTCTCTACCAGTACCAGGAACCTTGTACTCCAGATAAAATGCAACTTCTCGTCCAATAACCTTTTTCCTCAGGTACTCTCGTGCTTCCCAGGCATATGGCTGATAAAAAAAAAGTAGGAGATGGTTTAGACAGAAAAACACAATTACCAACTGATAATAAATTACTGATGTGCCAAAAATGTAGTTTTCAAACTGATGCATTTTGATTGCTTGCTTAGTTGGCTGAATGAAAGAAATCTCACAAAAGAGGTAGGACAGAAAAGGGTGATGGCTCTTAGAATGAGAAAGAGAAAAGAGGAATTTCACAAATCATACCCAGACAATACACACACACACACACAAAGCACAAAAATATGTCCTTTTTATACAAAAACTCTAGCTTCTCCTTTTCTATGCAGAATCTTCCTTGCCTGTTTCTGCTGCTATATTAGTTTACCTGAAATTGCTATTGCATTTTACATACCAAGATAGGCATTTGTGATACTCCCACATGAGATGAGTCATTTTGAGCGAGAATCCAAACATGTTATATGATGGGTTGTTGACATTGACATGTTGGTTGTAAAAGATTAATGTTTCTGCATGCCTGTAATAATAAACTGCAAAACAAAAATGCTATAAACAGAGATGACCTGGTTTTCAAGGGTAAAACCCACTGAAATTGCTGATATGTTACCTTGTTACCCCCCTGTTTAGATCCAATGAAACTGTTGAAACATCATGGGGCACTCCTTTAGAAGGCCCAACAGGAACTTTTCAGTTGCGACAGGAGGTATTACATCCTATCCCAACCGACAAGTCCCTACGTAGATGTCTCTCTCTCTTGTCCATTATACTGTCTTTCCTCACTTTCGTCCTTTCATTCAAGGAGGACAAAAGCCCACTGTGTAAAGTTTCTCTATATATTAAAACAGGAGAACTAGATCAACAAGTTAGATTATCAATATTTAACAGTTTTCACTTCACTTTCATCCAGATACTAAATGGTCCTAAATGAATCAAAGCCAAAAGTTTAATAAATTTTCAAGATAAACTCTGGATCTTTAAATTTTCCTATTCTAGCTTTATACTGATGTCTGATTTCCACCTGCCAGATTCTACGAGAGAATTCTCTTCAGCAATACTAAAGAAGAATGAGATGGTTCAAACATACTGTATGCAGGCAATATTCAGTCAAATGCAACAGATCTGGTTCTTTCTCTCTCTTTCAGATTGTAAAGTACAGAAAAATCACTCAATCAGCCTCCCCCATTATACATCAATATTTCAAACACAAAAGTACAAGCTTACAGATTAAACAGACATTAATGCATCCTATACATACAATATTTTAAGCAAGAACGAACAGATTATCCAATTCGAGCAACCATCAATGCATCAGATAGAAGGAGGGGGCAGGAATGTAACAGGCTCAAAGAGTTATCTAGATCTGGTAGGGTTATTTCGTTCCTCAGTACATCAAACAATGATACCGTAGCATAAGGTATTTTCCACATATACGTCAAACCGGACCTTTACAAGTGTTCCAAGTGCCGGACAAATCAAAGGTTTGTTGCGCTGCTATCCAAACTGGATGATTTTCGTCTAGTCATACTTTCAAAAGTGTATAGTCCAAGGCTGTACACTTCACGGCGAGCCGTCTGAGATTGGTTTTCAGCATACCTGTTAAAGTCATGGGTCCATGACAGATTCACAGTTATTTTGAGTCCTCCCATGGATTTGGACAATAATAAAACCAAGGTACAATACTTCACCTTCCCTGGTCCAAGGAAATATGAGCTGAGTGTGATCATCTGACCACAAATGCAAGAAATGCTAATCCAAAGAATGCGAACACAGTCCACTTCGACAGGAGCCCCACTGTAGAATAACTTCACTCCAGGAGACACAAGGAGCAGAGAAATTCAAGCTGGACATGAAATACATAGACAGAAAAGTCTTAGAGCTTTTCACTAGTTTCCTGGTTCAAATCAGTACAGCACCATTTTGTTTGGGAGTCCCATTCACTGGTTTTGCCAGAAACTGCAATTTTGATCAAACAATTGACCTTATATTTAAATCTTTGATCAACATTTTATTTCAATCATGTGCTCAAAGATGGATTCCCACATCAGTGTTTAAAATATCTAGTGGTTGTAATTTACAAAAGAAAAATTTGGAAGTGACAAATCGCCACACAAGCATGGATGAAACCCTAAAATGCACTGGACTCCAGTCCCCAGTCAAAAATGAATGAGACCATTATGCCTGGATTGTGAGGAACAAGCGTCACCTAGCAGAGCCACACAAGGGCCGTCTACAGTGTCTGTACTCATGCAGTGCTTGTACCGGACAGTTGACAAAGTCAGGTTTGGACGGAGCGAGGACTGTGGACAAAGGCAAGACGGTGACTGGAGGAAATGGGTCACCAGGTTGCAGATTTTTCGCCAGAAACTCTGGCAGAAAAGATAGCAAATATGACCCATCCCGCTCCCATTGTACATTGATGCAAACCCTGAGAGGGCATGAAGCTCACTGGCACAGCAGCCAGACATGAGCATGACAAAGAAGACAGTCTTCAATGTCAAGTCTGCCAAGGAGCCCCGGTGAAGAGGTTTGTACTGAGGACCGCATTGCGGTGCCAGAATGAAAAAAAAAAAAAGGTTGCCATGCATGATGTAGGGTGGAGAAGACAGTGGCTCTCCAAACCTGCACAGCAGAAATGGATATATGGACTGCCAGTTCCAGGTGAGCCAAATGGTAGGCAAGGTCCATTGCCTAAGCCCTCATGGGGTCTATCCCCTGGCCATGGCACCACTCCACCCAAAGCCTCCAGTGAGCATCATAGACCTTGTTCATGGAACTGCATCGTGCAGTAGCCATGAAGTTCAAGGCAGAGGCAGAAGTGCCCTGACGCACAGCACAATGGTCTACGAGAGCCATGCATGCAAATGCAGAAACTGGGGGTTGGAGTGGGGGACGCCATACTGTGGCTGCAGTAAGACTCCAACTGGAACCTGCAGCAGGAGAGAGTTTGCTCTGCAGAGCAGTAGGAGATCTGGAAACCATGCCTGCACCAGCCAGTAAGGTGAGAATGAGACTGGGACATTCAAACTCCATCTTCCGCAGCATGTGGGGAAGGAGGGGCAGGTGGGGTGGGGGAAAGGAGTGTATGCTTCCAAACCCACCCACGACAGTGAGATGTCCACCACCCAAGCTTCTGGGTCCAGAACTGGGGAGACAGACTTGAAGGTGCTTGCTGGACCTCATGGCAAACAGATCGACAAGCAGCCAAAACCAGGCACTCCACATCAGCTCCAGAACCGAGGAGACAAGGGTCCATTCGGTCTGCAGAACACAGTGTCGGCGACTCAGCATGTTACCAAGGACATTGACAATACCTGCCACATGCACCATGGACAGGAAGAACCCATCGGCATGGGCCCAGAGCCAAACGTCTTCTGAGTTAAGAGTGTCTTGAAGTGCATACCCCCCCCCCTCTTGTGGTTGATGTATGCAATGACCACGATGTTATTGGAATGAATCTGAATGTGCACTCGAGGCAGGACATTGAGGAAACACTTCAAGGCTCGAGAAGGTTGATGTGCTATGTCACCTCCACTTCCGACCAATGGCCAAAGGGAACATGATGCAGGAAGTGGGCACCCCATCGACCTAGGGACAACTCTGTGAAGACTTCTGCCTGAGGCAGAGGGTAAAGAATGGGAACGCCCAATGTCAAGCAGGCTAAGTTGGTCCAGGAGTGAAGGAGAAGGGCGAACACTTTCGGTTCCGGTACAAAACCATCCCACTGGCAAGATGTCTGGGACCAGTGTGCAGCAAACGCCCAATGGAAAGGAAGCAGGAAACTGCTGTGAGAGGGACCAACGACACCATCGACACCAGCATTCCCAAGAGACACCCAAATTGCCAGGCAGGCAAAGGACCACACTCCAGTCGAGTCAGAATTTGGCTCTATGCGGCAAGGCACAGTGCACACCATCCAGGCAATTGTGTTCATGCCGAGGAAGGCAAACATGGTCAACGGCATGATAGTCAACTTGGCTAAGGTTGATGGAAGACCCCAGCAGTCGTGCCTGGTGGGACAGAGCTAGCTGCATGTGCATGTCATACAAGGCAGTGTCCGCTGCGAGGATCACCCAGTCATCTAGGTATGCACAGAAGTGAATCCCTTGCTCGCACAACAGAGCATAAAACTCCCTGGTCACCATGGTGAACACCCAAGAAGCCAGCAAGAGGCCAAACAGCAGTGCTCGAAATTGGTAGAAAGAAATCCACCAAATGAAGCGCAGTAACTTCCAGTGCAACGGCTGAATGAGTACATGGAAGTACACATCCATCAGGTCCAGAGATGTGACGTAATCACCTGGGCTGACAGCCTCGTGGAAGGAAGCCATGGTCTCCATCCAGTGGACTTTCCTCAGGAAGCAGTTGAGCAGGGTGTAATGTTTTGTGGGGTGTGCTGGAATTCTAGGGAAGAAATACGAAATGCATACGCCTAGTGCAGACCCTCAGCTTTTCAATCAAAAGGTACACCACCAGATAACTTAACACATTTATTGAACTATAAACATTAGAAATGAAAGCTGAGGAAAGAATGGCGCAGTTGAACAAATACGTACAGTGCGTGTGTGTGTATGTGCGAGATAGCGATGGTTTGTGACATGAAACAATTGTCTGAACAATGTGTAATGCAACTAGCATACAATTAAATTCATATGAAATAGCGCGATAACGCAAAAGACTACTTGCGGGGAAATGAATTAATCCAAAACCGGAAAAGAACAGTTAATCCAAAATCGTTCTCATTAGGTAATGGCCCGCAGAAGTAGCCCAAACAAGATAGGATAGTTGACACGGATGATGCAGTTCGTAGAGACGCAAATGTCCTGACTGACGAGCGTAGATCTGAGAAAGTCTGTAGCAGGGTCAAAGGTGATCTGTGAATCCAGTTGTACCGTGCTAGAAGAACTCAGGAGATGGAGCTTGTCCAAAGGTGTCGGGAACACTGGTTACGAACCATGTATTGTACAGTTAGTCTGTTAGTCCTTGAAATGTCCTTGCTTAACTGTCGCAAGTTAACCCTCGGTTCCTCGTAGATTTCTGATCTATGAGGAAAGTCACTTCCACAAGTGAAGGAATCCGTTTGACTGTACACTCCCAGCCTACTATTAGACTGTTTACAATGAGAGACAGGTTCACGGTGATGAATATTGACAACTCAGCCGTTAAGCCTTACACCACTGAAGACTTAACACTATCTTATGCTCCTTTCATAAGACGAAGAAAAGTTGACACATAATTCGCTGCAGAAGTGTAAAAGTCCTTCTCCCGGCGAGTAAAGAATTAATACGGATGTCCCGCAATAGCTATTGGTATTTAGCTATTCGGATACAGCCTTCATAGTAGAGCATATAGCAAACGGTTGACCATTGATAATGGATTCTAGACAAGACGACTATTTCGCTTCTTGTCACTTTCTTTCCACAAATGCTATTTTCTCTACACGAGTAAAGTCCATACGAGTAGTCTTATTCCCTACAGTGACCGCTGAACAATGTTCCTACATTAACAGCGCGTCTTGTTCTGTTGAATAACCGTTAACAAGTTTCACAAACTGGTAACGCGTCTGACTTCTTCGTCTCCCCAGACCAAACTGCCTCAAAGACGTTAATCCACCCCAATGTTTTTCACGTTTCCATGCACGACCAAAATAACATTTACTCATTGGTTCCAGAAGCCTGAGTCTTACGCGATTTTATTAAAGAACACATGACGTCTTTCCCTTCTATTGCTACGTAAATTTATGCGTCATTACCGTGTCATCAATTCCTTGAATGAAAGGATGCAATACTATGTGAAAGATACAATGAAACAACACAGTGCTGAACCATAGCCCTGCAGAAAAACCATCCGTAACGTGACACAGGGACAGGTCCAGCATAGGGCAAAATGCCCCTGACACTTTGGGTACTGGAAACAGATGGCAGTAAAAGCCAGGGCTGGAGGTGTCTTGAATGCTCTCAACTGCGGAGGACTGCACTAGGCCGCCCACAGCCAAGCCAAGTGTTCCCTGTTCCCACCTGTCTACTGGCAGACAGAAGGAAGGAGGCAAATGCCCAAGAGGAGGGGGTGCGGAGTCCCACAACAGGCTGAACTCTAACCAAATCAAACTCTGCACCCAGGCACTGCACTGGGAGTGCTGCCATGCCATCCTGGCCTGAAACAGGCCATCACCCTGTGGGGGCATTGGTGCAGGTAATTCCAGAGCAAGGTCCCCTCATTGGGGGTGCTGCTTCCGACCACAGCCACCGTGATCTCTGCCTCATGGATAGGAAGGGTCAGTGCCAAGCCCACCTCTGGGGCGGGACTTGGGGCTAGGCTTAGGCTTCTTGGAACCCACTGACTGCGGCCTACCAGAAAAGCGCTTGCATGACTTGTGAAAGGCAAGCAAGGACTCAAACTGATGCTCCCGATTGGCGGAAAATGTCAGCAGCCCCACTCGTAAGTTGGAGGCAGTAGGTTGGGGGACATCTGGTGTTGCATGCAGAAACGCATCCCACTTAACAAATACCAATGAACATGGGCAGACACACGAGGAAGTCTGCATTTGGGCGAAAGGCCCTGCACGCCTGGGTGTAAATGGACTGCTCCAACCTCTTCATGCCAAAGTGCACCACACTAGACATGTCCAAGACATCCCACAACGGCAATTTCAGGTGGTCCACGTGACCACTGGAAGCTCACAGAGAAAGGGACCTGGGCGGAAACCAGAAGTAATGCCAGGTCATCCTGGGAAACCGGAAGAGACCGGGGGCCAGGGGAGGGGCCTGGAGCATGGCCTTGCTGGATGCCAAATAACCCCATCAGGGTGGCATGGAGGGAGAAAGTCAAGACTTCCGGTGGCAGGTTGGCGGAAGTCGCCTTAGGGCCACAGCGGAAGCCTTACCATGTCTCACGCATCACCGATTGCACCATGGGCGACTCACGCAGGCAGGTGGCCAACATGCAAGGAGCTGGAAGGTAAATGGAAGAGCAGTAGGACTCTGCATCTTCTGGTTGGCACCGCAGGACACAGTGAGGTACAGCCTCCTTCAAGAGGGCCACAAGCTCCTCGAGCGCATCCATCTGCACCCTGCCCGAGCTGGCGGGAGTAGAATGGGAAGCTTCTCACTTGCCCAAAAAGTGGAGAAACATGCTCCAAGAGCAATGGAAGTGACGTCCTGGAACCATGGAAGCATCCAGGCTGAGCAAGATGGCATCAAAGGCTGCCCGGCAGACCGCAGAGTGGCAAGTGGTGAGTCAGAAAATGCCCTTCCGAGGGGAGGACTGTGATGCTGCAGAGGTAACACATCAGACCCCAGGGGCGCGAGACCCTGAGGACAGTGCACCAGACACGGGCGGTCAAGCGGCCACAAGGTCTTGCCAGAGCAGCCTCCGCACTACTCTCCCCAGCAAGGCGAGTAAGGCAGCTGAGCCAGTGGCACAGGTGGACAGGCAACAGGAACCGGGCGCTGAACACAATCTGGGCCAACCAAAGAAACCAACAGAGAGCAGGCTGTGGCAGAAGAGAAGGAACGCATGGAGACAGGTGAGACCGAAGCCAGAGAAGAAGGTCCACACAGCCCAGGCAGCGGCATCGGCAGAGTGATGATGTCAGTGGAAGTCACACTGCACAGCCGTGAGGGACCCACATCAGCAGAGGTGATCACAGCTGATGGCAAACGATGATGACCACCCAAGCAGCACTTGTCTGCAAGACCAGAAGAAGCCACATGGTCTCGTGAGCTACCGTCTGAACCTGCCTGCAGGTGCGACTCACACTCTAAATCACGTGGCATACATGATGTGAAAATGTAAGCAAGGGTACACCAACACCTAGCGCGTAACTAAAACTGTGACAAATGCAAAGCACATTAAGTCATGGCACAAGCAGGCATGCAAAGATACAACAGACAAGTAGACAACACTATGCAACGCTAACACACACACAGGTGACATGCAAAGGGACCTTATCAGGATTGCTTAGTCAAACATTTTTGTTTGGAAGATGCAGTTAGGTATCACTAATTTAAAATTAGCACTTTTGGGTCATGGTAAAGTATTGTGACCAAAAAAAAAGTTTTACAGCAGTGTAAAATTCAACAATCTTTTCTGATATCACATGGTTTGCAGCTGCATTCCTGATGAACTCCCTTCATCACCTATGATCAGGTCTTCATTGTCCTTCATGTGGTAGGTTAACTTGAACTCCACTTCAGGCATGCTCTTTCCAAACAAAGTGGTTTCAAGAAGTGTTCAGACTCCACTGAAGCTTCAGAAGAATTCTCTGCAGCTGTTGAATCTTTGGTTCTTCATGCTGTAGCTGGAGATTTACTTCACCATAAAAACCAAGTACATCTTTCAGGAAGAGGCAGTAGAGCTGACAAGTTGGGGACAGGAAGATTTTGGAAAGCCATGCAAGACGTTCACTCTGCTTCCTGCAGCTGGTGGACCATCTTTCTCTTGCAGATTTTTCTTCTTTACAGAAATCTCTCAAAGCCTTCCAGTTCTCAAAAAGATGAGGACATTTCCGCAAGCTCAGCTGCTATACTTAAGCACAGCCAATGCTGATGCAGAACCTCCAGCCCAGGTGCATCAAGTCATTTTCTGCACCACTGCCTAAATGCAATTTGGCCTTCATCGTCCTTTTTTTTTAACCATTCCCACCTCGATTTGTTTTTTAGTCCCTCCTTTTTTTTTTTTTTTTTTTTTTTTTT
>SMGT01004184.1:70079-84251 GCA_004794575.1 Lanistes nyassanus | reverse complement strand
TTTAGCTTAGCAGTCTCACAGATGAGCAGCATTTCAAACAGATGATTGAGTCAAATATCGCTATTAAGCACACTATAATAACTATCCCAAAATGGCAGCAGTAAACCCAAAGCGTTTAATGCCAAAACTCAGACCGAAGAAGCGGCAAATAGAAAGCAATTTTTTATATGTGTGTGGACAGTTTGAAAACCTGGATTTTCTGGGGATAGATATATTTTAACCCCAGATTTCTGGCCTGACCCAGACATGTTCTACCCAAGCAAAAATGTTTATGGAAATGCCTAGTGACAACTGAACATAACTATTTACTAATTTCGATTACTGGTGAATGCTGACACTCAAACATTTCCAAAATTAGACCCCAAAAAGTAAGCCAGAGAGGTTGTTAGATAGCCAGTGGTATCTTTAAGTTTAAAGTACCAGGTTTACAGGTTTATTTTTTGCTATAAATCATAAGGCAAATAAAATTAACCACACACACACACACAGGGGCCACACTCTGACTAAACCCCTAAGTTACAATCTTTGACCAAGTTATTACTTGGACGGTCATAGCCCATAGGTTCCATTGCAGTTAAAACATGTCAATTTTCAAATCCAAAAGTAATCATACCTCATCCTTTGTTTCCACAGATCCAGAAGTGTTTGGATTGGCCCTCCGAGCTAGTTTAGGAGCCTGGATATTTGACAGACAAACAGTCTTTTCTGGGGGCGGTCCTCCTTTAGGCTGACCTCTAAGCACTAAGGTATCGCCAGATATGACCTGTGAAAAAACACAATTCATTTATATGTACTTATCCTTAGTTGTCTTACAAGCTTCAATGTTCATCTATAAACTTGCTGATCTCTTATTTCAATCTACCTTTTTGTGACCGTCAACTGCTTTCTTCATTAGCATTTTATATTTTGCTTTAATGTTGCATGTTTTTCAGGGGAAGGGGTATGTGCTGCTTAACAGCTGGTTTGTTTTCTCAAGTGATCTTTCAGTGCTTGAATAGTTCAACTTTAGACTCAAAACACACCATCTGTCAAAGGCGGACAAGTTTTTTTAAGGAAAAGTTTCAGAAACTGATTACAAGAAAACAACTAAATAATCATATCCCTAGTTCTGTTGTGTTTGTGATTTTATAGTGTAACATAAAAGACTTGGTTTGTCCTGAACTGGCATAAGAAGTCATGCCCAACCCAGCAAGTACAGTGATCTCAGCAGCAGATTTCAAAATGAAAACAGCAAAGACTATATTAAAATCTCCTATTAGGCATTCTAAACTGTGTTGCTGTATTTGTAACTGTTTCTGTCAAAAAACAGTTATCCACAATCATTTTGTATGTACCTTTATCACCCTGTAAATTTTACTCTGTTGGCACATGCTACCCACCCACCCACCATAAAAATGTTGAAATGGAACTTGCACTTTGCAGTAGGTAACTTCTGAGTCAGAATAAGATTTGCCTAGGTTTTACCATTTTCTGTTTTCTTTGATGTTAGCCATGTCCAAAATGGATTTTCAACTGTAAGCCACAGTCTATCAAAACCTGTCTAGGTGGCACTTAGTGTAAGGGTGATCAACATTAACTCTTTTGAGCCATACGGAACGCAAACCTACCACACCATTGGCAAGTCTGACTGTCTGCTGACAGCCACAAGTGGCATATGCATTATGAATTTTAAAGATTTATTTGCTAATCATTTAAGGGAAAGAACTCTTATAATCGAAAGCTGAATCATTTCTTCATAAGCTGCTTCCCTTATACTGTGTTTAAACTGACAATAATTCCAAGCGAGTGAAAAATGGGTGTGAATTGTGTATCCACATGTGCCCCGTCGCTAGAGAAATGCTAGATTTACTTATCAAATTACACGCTGAAGAGGAAAATGACATTGTCTTGCAAATTTACTATGATAAAGTGGATGAAGACAAGAGTATTTGTGCCTGAAAGACACAAGAGAGTGATTACAAAGAGAAAAACGAGTGAGCACATGTAAACAGTATCGAACAGACAGTGTATAAGGAATCATGAGGAGTTTTGGATTACTTCAACTTCAGTTGCGTTTCCATCAAAGGATTTATAAATTACGGAACAAGGTCCAAGAAACACAGTAAGACATGAGTTTTCTTTGTTTATTGATGTTTGCCACCAAGTTTAAATAACGTCTCTATTGGGGATTTTTATATGAATTTTTGAAAAAAGGCTAAAAATGCCCAGTCAGCCGGGATGGCTCGAGCTAGGACCGCTGCGGCTTAAAAGTGTTAAAGTGTAGGGGTGATCGACAAATTCACTACCACAACATTTGAAGTAAATCTGTAGTCATGTGTTAATGTCCAGAATTATCGAAAGGAAATTAACACACACAACCTATTTGTAAACATAAATTTTGCAGACTGAAAATATCTTAAGAAATCCAAAGCATTTTTTTCAGACATTTAATTTTTCAAATTCCCTGATTTTCCAGTGACTGGAAAATGTTTTCTGAATTTCCATGATTTTTCTGGTTTTCCCTGACAAATACACTCTTATATGTGCTTCAAATTTTTGCCACATTGTTTTTGCTGTCAGATATCTTACTAAAACCAACAAATCAAAGACTTGGGCAATGAACAAAAGCTGTGATAGCAAAACCTAATGACTCTGAAATAGCTAAGAATGAGAAACAGCTGCAATTGGAGAATCCCACTATCAATGATATCAGATAAAATTTAAAAAACAGTAGTTTAGTCTCACTGCGTTAATTCTTTTACACTTGCCTTTTCATGGGGTGGCTTGAGCATAATATCCAAAACAGCTACACAGGCCCCACACCTGAACTGTACAGATGCTACACTGATGACGATTTGGGTGCTACTCCCCTCTCAGAGTCTGTTTTTGCAGTACATACAATACATACAGCACTTCCACCCCTCAATCCAATCCACCTACACCATTTTAAGCTCTTCTGTCACTTTCCTCGACAATAACATCATCCTGCAAGATGACCACCTAGTGATAACAATCCACAAGCCAACAGATTCACATGCATACCTGGATTTCCACTCGTCTCATCCACCCTCCATTCTGCACAGCATACCCTACTTGCAGTTCCTCAGACTTCGCAGATCATGCTCTCATGACACAGATTTCCACTAACAATCTGATACAATGGTAAAATTCTTCCTGGCATATAACTACCCTCCAGATCTTTTGCGCTCTGCCAAGCAAAATGCTGCCACCACACCATGAAACATACTCTCCAACCCACCCACAACCCTAGTCACAGAGAACCCTGGCCAACTGCTGTTTTAACCCACACACCCACACCACCCAACAACTTGCCTGTACGTAGAATCCTCATTTCCAACTGGCACATACCATCCAAATCTAAACCCCAACTCTTCAGCAAATGCCCTTAGTGCCTTGGCAGGATAAGAACCTACCAGACCTACTGGTATGGTCCAAACTCAAAACATCCACCCCCTTCCCCCCATCCACTGGCTCCACCCCATGCAATGTTCCTCACTGCCCTACTTGCCCTCACCTGAATACTGCCACTAAACTTTACACACCTAAGACCACTTTCAATATCAAGTGCCGCTTCATTTGCACAAACAAAAACTTTGTCTATGCCACCTCTTGTACCATCTGGCCTACTCTAGCTTACATTGGTGAGACAGAATGAACACCAACTTCAAAGAATATTTAGCTGACACTAATCACAACAGATGTACCCCACTCACATGATATTTCAACACACACGCCTTGTGGTGGATGAACGGGGACTCAACTGACTGCAAGAATATGGAGTTTTACTTCATTTCCCAGTATAGCACCCACAGGACTGAACCTAACACACCAACACTCCCCCCCCCCCAACACACACTTGGTTTTCTCTCCTTTAACTACCTACTTTCACCATCCTTTAATCCTCTGTTCATCTATCCCTCTACTTTTTACCTGTATCTTCCTTTTCCTTTAGTAACTCCCTCTGTAACTAATCTCCACCAACAACCACCCCTCCCTTCCTCCCCTGCTACCCACCATGCAATGGGCAATTACCACAGAGGCTGGTCGCAGTCTGATTGTGCACATGACTCCCCTTGCTAGCCACTTTTTAATGTGAGTCTCCCCTGTCTAAGGACTTTAACCCCATGACAGACTCTCGACTTCTTTCCGCTTCACCCAGCTCTGCCCGTTTTTTGTCTTTAATCCCACTGAACTTATAGACACAACTAAAACACAGGCTTCAAACAGACATCGTGGTGAGCCATTGAGCACTTTTAAATCTTATTATTCTCTCTCCCACACACACACTCTTCGAATTGTTACAGTCTATGTGCTAGTAAACAGCTGCATACATGTGGAGTTAATGTGGCATAAACAAGCGTTAAATGCAAATTTCTTTTTCTAAATTTGTGTTTCGTTAACAATACTTACCATGACCCAAAGTGCTATATTCTCAATTAGCAATCCCTAAATGCACCCTCCAAAAAAATATACCCACCAAGGTAACCCTGGTAAGCCCCCTCCGTGCATGCACACACCATATGCCACTCATCCGCATGACTCACTGTCTAGGTCAAGGTGACTTTCTCAAGCCAGAAAAAAACAACAGCAGGGAGGATGGTGGGCTTGTGACGGGTCATGGTAAGTATTGTTAAATGGCTGGAAGGGTGGTGAACCCGGTCCACCATGGTAGACTGCAATAGGGTGGCCACAGCCAAGTCCAATACCTCGCATTCGCGTCTGTCTGCTGGAAGATGGAACGGCAAAGGGCAACACGCCAAAGGCGGGGAAGCGGACTCCCACAACAGACTGAACCCTGCCTGAATCACACTCTGCACCCAGGCACTGCGTCCCGGCATGCAACAGGCTTGTTGGGGGGGATGGGAGCAGGGGATTCGAAAGCAGCCCCCCCACCCACCCTATTGGGGGCGCTGCCGTCAACCTCGAGCACCTTGACCCTGACCTTGAGGAGGAGGGGTTTGAGTGCCAAGGCCACCCTTGGGCTGGGACTTGGTGTCAGGGAAACAACCCCCCCTTTAGCTTTCCCATGACAAGCAAATGGAAACGTTCATCTACAAAATGGCGACATCTCCATTCACTGTCTCTTGTTGTTGCTATAATGTAGCAAATTTAGTAGCCCAGCCCTGATAAACAGACTTGCTCATTCAATCAGAAGTTATAGTAATTTCCCATATAACAAACGATTTTTTATTAAAGGGCTTCCTTTTAATCAGTACGTTCTCTGCTTTCTATACACAAATATCTAGGAAAACATGTCCCCAATGCACTAATTTCCCGCTCTTTTCCTAGATCAGCATGTAGATTTTGCGCCAAATTCACTCAAGGACATGCAAGCCAAGCACTTTTATTCTAGAACATTCTAGTTCTAGAAGCTTCTGCAAACGACCAGGAACTCACATCACTTGTTCCACCCAATCAGAAATAGGCACGTAACCACATGATCGCCCAAAATGTGTGGGCTGAACGCGTCCAGATCAGACAGTCACAGAAAAACCATCAGGGAGGAAAGACGTAGGGAGTGATTTCTTAGGGGGCAAAGATTTTGACCTGTAGTGTCAGGCAGTTGTAAGGTAATCTAGTGCTCTGTTCACATAGTCAGGGCAGCTAGAAGTCCCCTAGGGAAGGGGAATTGTTCGACAGACTGTGGAGAGTGTGTGTATGCCAGAGGACATTAGTTCGTCACGCCAGTGGTGGGAAGTGATTGTACCAGTGAGGGTACTTTGGCGACAAGACTGTAGTCTTGTAAGTGGCCAGTGTCGCCATTTCTGGAAATGTTAGGAAACCCGGAGTATCGTCGTCTCGTTGTTGCCCTACCTAGGAAAGAAATCTACGCTCTGTAATTCCAGGCTTGAAGAAAATCCATCAGCCTGTTGGACTGTGAATTTTGGGATTCTTCGTTGTAAAGAACTGTGACATTTATATGTCGTCTCACCAGCCAAACGTTGACTGAGAACTTGTCAGGAGAACTCGTGAATTTGGCATACGCATAGATCTGGACCTCCTGGACATTTTACCATTATGATTTTGTGAACTCTAGTGGAAAGACCCAAAACAAGCCGTGGATTTGTCGGGCCTGTCATCATAATTCTCTAGTGAGTTAACTGGTTTTTGCAACATAAGTGAACATCTGTAAAAAGATTGATTGAATGTACAGCTAAATCTTGTTGAACCCTGCCGATCTATCGCCTACGTATGTGATCACCGATTTGGATGTTTGCTCGAATGTAACTGACCAGTCAATGTATCTTTGAAGTAACTGTCTTGCTATTTACATGTCGCTGATTGTTTGTTCCTGCAAGAGAAGACTCTTTCAGAATAATATACTATAGAGGAGCTTCATTGCTGTGATTGAATTGGTTTTTTCGTCCTCAACCTGAGAGCGAGGTTGCGAGAGAGACTGTGTACTAGAACAGAAAGAGACTCCACGTTGAGATTTACCAGCTGGGATAGGAAGTTTCTCTTCCTGTCGCAGCGGATAGGTCTCTTGAGGGCCCCATAACTAAATGTCCCATCCGTGGAGTGTAGACGTATACCCCTATCCCCTCTGTCTATCCCTCACACTTGGTGCCAGGCTTATACCTCTTGTAAGCCGATGGAAGTGGCCCGACGGACGAACGCTTGCAAGACTACCTGGAGGAGAGCAAGGATTCGAGCCGATGCTCCCGATTGGCAGAAGCTAACATGTCCGACGGCCTGAAAAAGGACGGGGTGATCGGCCCCATGTGCAAGTTGGTGGGCAGAGGTCTGGGGACATCCGTAAGCGTGCGAAAACAGACTCACGAAGCTGCAAGGTTTGCATCATGCCGGAAAGCTGTGCAGCCCTTGGTGAATATTGACTGTTCCAGTGAGTCCATAACACTGTACATGTCCATCACGTCACAGACGGCCGTCTCCAAATGGTCCATATTAGCCCAACTCTTTGGGGGGGGGGGAGGAGAAGGGGGAGGGGTAGCATTAGGGATTACTATAATTACTTTATTTATTATTTAGTGCTGCTCGAAGTGGAAGATGGATTGTTTATACAGGCATGCCAGTGGGGGTAGGGAAAAAAGAAAGTACTGAACAATCCCAGCAACAGGGCCCCAGCGTAGTTACAGATAGCAATGTTATATTGGCCAGTGAGGACACAAATATGCTCAACTTGATGATAATGATACATTAAATAACATAGAAATATTTTACTTTTTAAATCTGGTATGTGGATGATGGAAACTTTTTTAATGAAAATGGAGGGTTGCACTGTACTGTACAGTACTGGATGCTGGAATAAACAAAGGCAGTAGCCTAAACTAAAATAAAAAGCAACAAGCGGAAAAGACTGGCATGACAAAACAGAACACCACCCTTCAAAAAAACATTTCAGGAAAACCACTTGCAGCAAATACTTCTACTGCACTGCAGGATTAGGTAAGAAGCAGACTACGGAGTAGCTAGAACTTGTTACATTTACTGACCAATTGGACTTAAGTCCAACCTTACAAAGCAAGATTAGCTGATCTTTTACTCCGAATCGACAGTTAATATTAAGAAATGAGTGACACGAAGTGCAGCGAACTGAACTTCAAGGAAAACAAGAATGCGTGCCTATTCAAGGGAAATAACTAAGATGCTGTTGCTAATTTGTTTACCCTACTGCACGATCAGTGATCAGTTGGGCCACCCCAACAGTTGAGTGGGGCTGGCCAAAATACATAGTTGATCGGCTTAGAAATGTGTGTGTAAAGATGACGCAAGTTTTTGAAATTATATGCATGATTTTAAATCTTTGCAAGTAAAAACATATCACTTCGCATAAAACAGGAAGCCTGCTCCAGTGCTCACGTTTCTGACAACCTCACCCCTGATTATACAGAATAGTACAAACTGATAAGAACATTGATACAAATCTCATAAAACAACTGTTAACTTCGAAGGAATACTTCTTTTTTTTTTAAAAAAAACAGACAAGAAACAAAAAAAAAACAAAAAATGAATTAATAAATAATTGGGCTGTAGGCCTACAATATTTTGGAAAATGTAATATTAGAACCACACTCACACTGATGATGCAAATCACATATAAGACTTTGCAGAATGGTGACAATACGACAGGGGAGATAATGTCACCCAATGCATATACCCCATACAAGGAGTGCAAATAACATTGACCAGGCTGCCTGCCAGACGACAGAATGTGGATAACACCCGCCAATCCACCTGCCACACGATGGAATGCCGATCACCTCAGCCTAAAAGATTTCCCACCTGACCTAACTCTTTCACTGCATTTCCAGTATTGCAAGGACCTGCCATAAAATCCGCCCCCTGGGTATCAATTAAATTATGTACTTTTATTCTTTATACTTCTGATAACTGTTTTGTAATGTATTTTATAATATTTAACATTCCAGCTTATAATAGTCAGAGATGGCTATCAACATCCCACCACCTGAAATTGCGTTTGTCAGTTATTCTTTAGTTTGGATTTTAGTTTATTTTACAATGCAATGTCTATGCTTCAGCTTTGGCAGGGCATAAATCCCCTTGCCTATTTTATATAATGAATATCTTTTTTAAATGCCAATAAATCGAGGTACATGAGTTACAGATGTTTCGTCCCATGCCTCATCGCCCCAAATGCTGTCCCATCGCCCCCAGATCATACAACTGTAACAGGGTCAAGCGGTAGTGGTTTGTTACAATTGCAGTCATAGCAATGGGTCCGTCATCCACTCTGAACACAGAAACAAGGCGTCTTCGCTTCTACTCTCAAACTTTAATATGTTTCACGTCACTGTGAGAGCACAGGACAGACCTTCCTAGCCGGTGCTACATAGACAAGTGACTCAAGATGAAGAGCTCCCACGATGAAGATGATCAAGAATGAATCCTGTCCACTTTTCCCCAGCTCTTTAAATACACTCATAGCACAATGTAGTTAACTTTTTGCGCTCACCTTTTGCTGAGATGCTCAGCCCACTCTTTGGGTCAGGGGATCAAAAGAAACACGATACCCTTTATGTTTCCCACACTTGAGTAACGAACGACCAATCAGGCATATGCTGCAACTAACCACGGTATGCCGGCTAGAGAAGAGTTCAGGGGTCGACTGGGTGTATGTAACCACCACCCAGCTACATAACGATCATCCCAAGCCTAACTGCCCCAGTAAAGTACATTTACTGCTTACAAATACCACTAAGTTCTAATTATTATTACTCTTGGGACATGCTGAAAACACATTTTTAAAAACTTGTTCGTTTGAATTGCAAAAATATGTACAAATGCAGTCCTATGAAAGTCCATGAATATACAAGCAAACATGATCAAACACAATTCAAGGTCTATAACAATGTAATGCCAAATGCACTTTTTATAAGTTGATCTTTACTTATACTATATGCAAAATTTAAGTTACAGAAAAGTGACAAATGTGCCCCAAATGGTGTATCTTATGTTCCTATCGGCGCGGACTTTTGTAGGACTGAAAAAAAAACACCCACCAAGGTAACCCTGGTAAGACCCTCCACGCATGCGCACACCACACGCCACTCATGCGCACAGCTGAATGACTAGGTCAGGCTGACTTTCTCAAGCCAGAAAAACCCATCAGCACGGAGGAGGCTGGGTCTGTGACGGGTCATGGTAAGTACTGTGCAGCCCTTGGTGTAGATGGACTGCTCCAGAGTCCATGGCACCTGACAAATCCATGATATCCATGAGCCTCCCTCGAGAGAGTGACTTAATGCTGCAGTTTCTCCCACAAATGCACAAACACGAGCAAGACACCTGCTTGCCACATGTAAGTCTGCCCCCAAAGGCGCGAGACCATAAGGACGTCCAACTGGAACCAGTGGAACCAGCGGGTCCCACAAAAGTAGCCAATGCGCTACTCTTCCCACTCCCACTATCACCAGGGTGGGTGGAAGTTGAGGCTGGTGACACCAACAAACGCACGGCTGGAACAGAAGCGACTCTCCCTCAGGGAGCATGTCTTCACGTGTGCATGAAATGACGCAGTGACCGGAAGTTGGTGAGACTGAAGCCAAAGAAGTGGGACCAAACAAATCCGACAGCATAACTGGTAGAAAAACCACAGCAGCGGAAGTGATGGTGCGCCGTGGCGACGAACATCTGTGAAAGAGACCGCAGTGGCTGGTGAACACTGGTGAACTGTGTCTGTTCGTACAATCTCGGCGAGCACTCCCATCTGAACCGGATGTATGGTGAGGTTCACTCAGCATAGTCAAGTGGAGGCAAAATAAAAATCCACAGAGGCAGACCTACCACTAAAAACAAGGGGTGACTGCGACAGTCACGGCCTGCAGTAACACAACAAAAAGGCAATAAGCAAAACATGAGTACCAGCAACAGCGCCCATGTCACAACCCAGAGATCCCCCCCTCCCCACAGGCTAGCCGGCTCAGATAAAAGTGCACTACTCTAGATCACAAAACTCTCACAGGGTAGGTAAGACAGGAGCAACAAGGAAAGAACACAAAAGCTCACTTTCCTTAATCGTCAACACAGCACAGAGTAGAAGGTAGCAAGGGACCACCAATGCTAGGTGAGTACAGGCGGGAAGGTGGAAAGCAGCAGCTCACGCGCACACGTCCTGCCGGCAGCACAGCTCTTGAGAAAGTCAGCTTGACCCAGTCAATCAGCTGAGCGCACGAGTGGCATGTGGTGTGCGCATGCATGGAGGAGTCTTACAAGGGTTGCCTTGGTGGGTGTATTTTTTTGGAGGGGGCACTTAGGGATCACTAATTGAGAATATGCAAATTTCTTATCTAAATTTGTGTTTCTTTAACAATACTTACCATGACCCAAAGTGCTAAAATCTCATTTGGCGATACCTAACCGCACCTTAAAAACAAAAATAACCCACCAAGGTAACCCTGGTAAGGCCCCTCCGTGCATGCGCACATCCCTTGCCACCTGTGTGCACAGCTGACTGACAAGGTCAATCTGACTTTCTCATGCCAGAAAACCCATCAGCGGGGAGGAGGGTGGGTCTTTGATGGGTCATGGTAAGTATTGTTAAAGAAGCACAAATTTAGATAAGAAATTTGCATTTTCTTGTCACAATACTGTACCATGACCCAAAGTGCTGAGTAGCACAAAAAGGAGGTGGGTGATACCACCACAAAAAACTTACCAGGGTTGGGAGGACGGAACTGACCGGAGGCGATGGGTGATGACAGAAGTCACCACCACAAATGGCGGCTGAAAAGATCCAGAGGCAAGAAGGATCTTTAGCGGCAGTAGGCGACCCGCACAACTTCTAGAAGCCTGGGCACCTAAGAAGCAAATGCTTAGGTCCACGTCTGGTCCTCCTAAGCAGGCAGTAGCCAACACGGGGAGAGCTCTGACACCCCTTCTTTTGTAGACGGCATGGAGGAAGCAAGCCACACAAAAGATGAGACAGTGAGAGAAAAATAGATCGAATCTCTTGCAGTCTGCCTGACTGCAGAAAGGTGTGTCAGAGGCTGTACGCACGCAAGCTCAGTCCGGACTGCTGAAAAGTCCGGAGTGGAAGCAGGCAGGAGCGTGGACCAGGGCAAGAGTGCGACTGTCAGGGACCAGCCACAGGGACTCTGAACATGACCATAACGATGGCCAGAAAAGAGACCAAGAGCCAATCCACGCATGGTGGATGCCCGTCTTCCTCCCAGCAGCATGGGCCGTACAGGCGAGACGGCCAAACTCCACTCCTGGCTTTGCAAAAACCACTGCAAGTCAGGGCAGCGAAAGAAGCTGCATGCCGACCTTAAAGGGAGGAGAGACGAAACTTGCGTTCTCTGCCACTAGATGAACGCCGCCCTCACCAGAAAAACCATCCTGTCAAAGGAGCAAAGCTCATGAGCATGGAATGAACGGAAAGGGTTTGCCGGTGACTCGCACCTGGAAGTTGTGAAACATCCGGTGGGAGACCAGAAGGTGGAGGCACGGTCACCTTGAACCTACAAGGACCGGCTACCACACTTCCTGTGCCACAAAGCGGCAGAGGGTGGTGAGGGCTGATACCTGCACACCCACCCAGCTGAGACTGAGAAGAGGACCGTCTGCCAAGACCAATAGGCAGTTGGAGAGGTCTACTGTCCCTGTGTGCTGTGGGCAGCACAATGGGGAGAAGGAAACTGTACACAATACCCAAGGGTGAAGGGTAAGTTTGCCTCCAATTCTGACCAAGTGCGAGAAGCGTCATGGTACAGAAAACCTGCAGACAGCAGGTCTATGGCTGGAACCGAGGCCGAAGCAGGTGGCGTTGAAAACCAGTGCAGGGCCACTGGATGGGTCGCAGGACTGACAGCGGAGGAGTCAGTGACACCATCGTTCCCACCAACGACAGCAGTTGCTGTGCAGTGAAGTGGACCAACTAACGGGGTACCAACTAACTGATGGAGAGGTCGATGCGTCGGAGCGCAAAAGGACCGTCAAGACAACTGTGTCGATTGTCATGCTGAGAACAAGAAATGGACTACAGCATGAAGGGTGACTTGCTGAGATTCAGGGAAATCCAGCAGACATGCTTGCGACATGGACACCTGCGTGTGCAAGTGTCACAGGCTAGCTTCTTGAGAGAAGCACCCAGTCTACCTGGCATGCACGAAGTGAAGCCCCCGTTTGTGCTGAAGAGCACAGAAAACTCCCGAGACACCATGGAAACACCCAAGGCATCAAGGAGAGAAAGAAATGCTCGAGACTGGGAGAGCGTCTTCTTCCAGCGAAGAGCAAGTTCAGAGGGGGCTAAAGGCCCAACATAAGATGGGACCCATCAGTCGCGTGCATGACTGGGAAATACAGCAGTAAAACCAGGCTGGAATGGGCGGGAAACACGCTCCATCGCAGCTGACTGCAGTATGGTGGCCACCACCAGTCCAGAGCCACCCGCTCACGTCGGCCATGAAGGCAGAGAGATCGGGGAAGGACAACGTGCCAGAGGAAAGGGAGCAAGCTCCGAAAGCAGACTGAACCCTGCCCGCATCACAAAGGCGCTGTAAGCACTGTGTGATTGGGTAGCTGCTTAAGACCATGAGCCCACTGACAGCATGAGGTCGAGTGCCTAGGTCCTTTGTTGGACGAGGACTTGGTGGCAGTCATTGGCTTCGAAAGCCACTGACTGTGGCCCATCAGGAGAGTGCTTGCATGACTCCTGGTAGGAGAGCAAGGCCTCGAACCAACGCTTCAGAAAGCCAAAGCACACATCTGCCTCCTGTTGGGGAGAGCCCAAACAAGAGGGATGGTGTGGGCCGCACCCTGTGCAAATTGGTGGACAGAGGCTGGTGACGTCTGTCATGGCAAACAGGGAAGATTCCCACGTAGTCAGCACTAAAGTAAACAGTGTGTGCACGACACTGCAAACAGATGCCGTCAAAACACTCGTCAGTGCACAAAAGCAGATTCGCAAGGCAGCAAAGTCTGTGTGTGGGTGGAAAAAAAACCTGCAGCCCTAAGTGGAAATGGACTGCTGACATCTCGAACAGCAGAAACCATAACACCGGACCTGTCCATTGCATCCCAAACATACGTCTGCAATGGTCGATCAGCGACCATCAGAAATGCAGGGAGGACTCGAGCCTGCTGACGCAAGACGAGACCAACCTGTGGGACTCAAGGGCCAGCCACAAGAGCTGAGCACTGAACGGTGTCCACCGGGCCGCCTGGGGTGGGGGGAGGAAGATGAGACTTCCAGTGGCGGAGGAGTGACGCGTGCAGGTGGTGTGGATCCAAGTGGTGTCCCGCCGCTTCTCTCTCAGAGAAAGAGCACCATCAGTAACGCATGCAAGCAGAGGGCCGCGAGCATGGTACCAGAAGGTGGAGGGAAGAGAACCAGGACAAGTCCTGTGCGTCTTCCTATGTCCCTGCACTGCGCACTGTGGCGAGGTCTCCCGCAGGAGAGCTGCCAGCTCCAAAAGGAGTGGAGAAGCATGCTATCTTCTCATCCGCCATAGCAATGCCGAAGGCATTGGAGAACACAGCCCCCATCTCACTCTGTTGACGTCACCTCAGGAGAGGAAACGAGAGAGTGGACAACGAAGCCCCCTCCGCCGGGTGCAACTGCGCGCTCCTGGCGACAAAAGAGGTGGGTGATCATTACCCTGACCGGAAAACCAGAACATGGGGAGGGGGGAGCCGCAACGCTCGGTGATGTGACCGCCGGTAGGAGACTCCCCCCCCCCCCCCCCCCCC
>SMGT01004184.1:24130-63936 GCA_004794575.1 Lanistes nyassanus | reverse complement strand
TTTTGGGGGGGGGGGTAGGGAAAGCAGTATTCTGAAGAACTCTGCCACTAAAACTCCCAACAGTTTGCGCTCTTGACGATCGACTGTATAACCTCGATCCCATGGTTGCTTTGTTTCTCTTCAGATGATATTAAAATGTTTTATTAAATATTTTTTCTTACTAAGTTATCCTTAGAAATGATCAGTTTTGAATTTAAAAAATTAAAGTATAAAAATTTAACATTTTGTGCGTTCAAAAAGATTTTCAACTAGAAGAGTTGTACTAATGTACTGGTAGTATTTTTTTTTGTGCAAATTCACATTAGATTTAACAGATTACTTGGCCAATTTTCCATTTGACATATCAAAGCTTACCATAAATGGATTTGGTCAGAAGCTGGAGTTCTTAACTTCTTTTACCCTTCACGCCAAAGAAGTTGTATTGTCTGGTCAACTGGTTTGATACCACTGTTGCCATGATTCGTCGCACAGTCTTTGGGATCTCTTCCTCCAATGGAAGATAAAAATTGCACCTGGAAATAACAAAGGTTTCTGATATGAACACGAAGCCTTCGAAACTAATTTTGCTAACAAAACTTACTTAGAAATATTTAACTAGTACTGGAAGTCCTTTTCAAATGTCAGCAGGTTAATGATTTCTTCTATGTGAGGGACATGACTATACTACCAATCTATTACAAGTATCTGCGCCTATACTGATTTAATAATCATAATCTGATCACTATCCTGAGCTAGCTTTCTTGTCATTATGAAACTATGAATGTGGAAGAAACTGTGCTACATAAAATAAAAACTGTATATAGCATTATGTTAGCCTGGACCTCCACCTTCAGCTCTTCCACAAGTTTGAAGTGTGTCACTGAAAAATATATCAAAACGTCAGGACATAAAAACTATAAAATTATATTTTACTGTGGACAGTGAAATTATTTTATTGTGGAGGTAACTGGCCATGACACTTAAAAATATTAAGCTTCGTTACAAATCATCCTTTCGACATTTAAGATATTAGTACAATAATTATGCATAAAATGAAAATAAAATGTTTCATTTGGATTGATTTGGTTTTAACATATCAGAATACTAAAAAAATAGAATAGCTTCCACATACCATCTGTATTCCTGCTTCCTGTGGTGCTCAGCGACTGAGGTGGAGGTGTAGGCAGAATGCTTCTGTCATGTGACTGGAACTTGTGGAAGGTGACGGTGGAGGCAAAGGCAAAATGAATGACTGCCTGACTGTTGTACTGCAAGCCTGTACATGGGGCTTAGGTCTTGCTGCCAACACAGTCTGGGAGGACAAAAAGGACCTTGAAGTTTGGTGTCCTTCAGTTGACCGAGGTTTGGCAAGTCCTCTTCATCTGTCAGAGCTGAGGCTGGTGTTGTTTCCACCATTACTGCCAACTGGTGATGACCATCTCAGCCTCTGTACAGGACTCCTGTAAAAAATGTAGTTACTATTTTCTTAGCTTTTGTATTGTCAGTCATATTCACTATTTATATATGTACCAATTTAAATGCTAATAATCTTTATTACTGTTTAAACCAATCCAAATGTTAGAACATTATGAAAATGGATATCAGTCTTTAGGAAGAGATTATAAAATGTGACAGTCATAAATTATATTGATAATCACACAGGATTTGCCCAGATCAAAATCTCTGAAATGTACTGTCTGTGGTCAACTCGGTGATGCAATATAAGCAGACTATTATTACTACTGTTGTAGTAGGGCACTCTGTATCTCATTAAGCAATATATATCACCACATCCGAAACAAAATAGTGTAAAATGTCAATTTGCCCAAAATGGCTGAAATGAAAACTTATAATGGCTCCTGGTCACTGGAGTTCTCAAACTCCACCTGGAATACCTATCAATGAATGAATCGACTAGTGCAGTCATACTTTTTTCAGCACAGTTTTCAAAGATCATGAAACAGGATGGTGTGAAAATATTTAAAACATTCCGGGTATAACTATCAGTGTTTGTCAATTGTCAACAGCCGCAGTCAACTTGCCCGGAACAGTTGTAAAGATATCGGCCTCACTGCTTACTAACTCTAAGTCTATCAAGCTGTACTCCAGCCTTCCTAAATCTCGAGTTAGTTGCTCATGGCCTGTGGAACACCTGTCCACACACTGACACAGTGTTCATTTACATTTTTTCTAATTTTTCGTCTGATACTCGGCATTAGAATTCATGGTAAATAATGAACAAAAATAAAGAGACCTTTAAAGGTTTTCCCAAAAATGTCGACGAAGGATGGATGGCAAGGATTGCGAAGGATAAACAGCAACAGAAATGGTGAACTCGCAGCACGCTGTGCTTGACTGAACAGTAGAAATGGCGCCCGACAAACGGTGCTGTCCATTACAACAGTTTCGCATTTAAAAATTACTCCCGGCTCATTTCAAACATCAAAACATTATTCTAACAAGGCAAACATGTATGAACTAGTACTTGAATAATATCTTTCAATATCTTTCTTTTGTCAGTCGATACGAAACTGCAGTCAGCTTGTCTCCGCCTTGCGAGTCCGCTGCACTGGGTCAAAGTTGACGCACGCACGCTGGGCTAACATTTCATTTGCATATCGGGCGAACCTCCATAGGCCACTTACACACTTGAAGTGGGAAGGGCATGTAGGACTGACCTCCAGACCACATGCGCTAAGCCAGCCCTACATGCAGATCGGCAACCTATGTCGGGCCAACACAAATCCCATATACTTTGCTGTCTGGGACCGAGATGCCTATTTTCCACAAAAAGTCATGGTTTTAGGTCTAAATAAAAGGTTTTAAAGGTATATCAAACATCAGAATGCACTTTCTGAATTATCTGATGCATAATGTGCCAAAAATCGACACTTGTGTATGTATATTTTAAGCATTTGTGTCAGTGCTGTTATCATCTGCTCGTCTGCCCTGTATCCATCCATTTTGAAACAGCAAACACCAAATGGCCACAATGCAACCATTTCTGATGCATAATATACCAGAAAAATCATAGATGCAACATCACACAGCAACAATTCTGTAATAAAGAATTGTAATTGGAATCTGTAATAAAGATCTTTTACAAGGGGAAAATAAACACCATATTTTAACAGATTTGAATGCAAAATATATACTAACATGGCACTTAGGTACCTAAAGCTTTAAGATGGGCCTGAAATGTGATCGGCTGCTCGTTTGCTGTGAATTACTTCAAGTTGGAAACATTGAACGGACACAAAGGGAAAGAATCACGTCCATTTTGCGCAGCCTGGGGTAAAAGTAATCCAGAACAGAAATCCACATGCAATTAATGTATAATATAACTGAATTCAGCGTCCGCTCGTTTCCTGGGGATCTTGTCCATTTTGCAACACTGCGCATATACTGCCACATCTGTAGGATAGGTTTTACGCACTGTATCCCCAGACTGTGCCTTTACGAATATTGAAAGATTGGTTGATATAACCATAAATTATTTGTGGATGTGGGCACTAGAGTCGTTTACTAGCATTTAGCTGTATTGTGTTATGCTTGCTGTTAGTGGTTTTAGTGTTTCTACTTTAAGAATACCAAGAACATCCTATAGTAAAACAAATTTATTATCACACTCATACACATGCGTGCTTGCTCAAATGCTAAAATAGTGGCAAGCAAATGTTTTTTTCTGTATAGGGAACTTTAACGTATGCGGGAGATATTTAGGAAAACCCAGGTGGCCACTTAGGCAGTACCTGGAATGCTTCGGAGCAAGCGCAGCACAAAATGTATCAAAGGCATGCTGCCTGCATGTAAACAAAGAAGGAATACGGTAGCCAGACCATTGATGGTGCAGTAGCCTGCGCAATATTTGGCTGTCGTTCAGCCGTGACCCAATCGCCTTTAATTGCTGCGCGTGCTACTGAACTCGAAGGCCACCCCGCAGATGCTGGACCGCTTAGCCTTTGATCTGGGTGGGACAGCGATCCATCGGAACACGCCCTATACTCCTTAGAGGATATGCCCTAGTTGATCTAGGGTTTGACGCAGGTGTGAAGGGAGGTGGTAGCAAGGAGAGGGGATTATTTTGGTATAAGATATAACTGGTATATAGCTGGTACGTAAAACTTGCAACTGGGTGTGTGCGTTTTGTGTTATGGGGGTTGCATGCAAGTTACTGCACAATGTGGGTTTAGTAATGGATGCTTGTACTGACACCCTCTTGGTGTATGTAGCAGGAAAGTGTCTGTATAAACATACAGCAAAAACAGGAGGTAGGACACATGGCTTTTCAGACACAATTACAAAATTTCCATACATCTGTGATTTTTTCTGGTGTATTATGCACCAGAAACTTAAGTATATTTTGATATTGGCTTCTACATTCTAGTAGGTGCTCTAACAGTCAAATTGTGGTTTTTCGGTGTGTCAAAATAGTGATACATGGCAGACAATAACAGCAGACCAAATCTGTAAAATGACTAATGTACAAACACAAGTGTCGATTTTTGGCATATTATGCATCAGATAACTCAGACAGTACATTCTGATGTTTGATATACCTTTAAAACGTTTTATTTAGACCTTTTGGTGGCTTCTCGTGGCTTTTCGAGGAGATAGGCATCTCCACAGACGACGATACAATAACCCTAACCCTAACTTCAAAATGTCCGTACATCTATGATTTTTTTCTGGTATATTATGCATCAGAAACTTTTAGAAAGTATATTTTGATATTAGGTTATCCGTTTTAGTACATACTATAACAGTCGAATTGTGGCTTTTCTGTGTTTCAAAATGGAGTGATGCACTGCAGACAAGCAGACGATAACAGCACTGACACAAATGTTTAAAATGTACGTGCACAAGTGTCGATTTGGGGCATATTATGCCTCAGATAATTCAGAAAATGCTTTCTGATGTTTGATATACCTTTAAAACCTTTTAAACCCTTTATGGTTTTGACCTAAAACCATAGCTTTTGGTGGCTTTTCATGGCTTATCGGGTTCTGGTATTAGTGCTGTTTACTGCATTGTTGTTTTTTGGTGGGGGGGGGGATGTTGATTGGGGGTTTGTTTGCTGACTTTATTGGGGGTAGGGCCAACTTGACCAGCTGACTTGACCTAAGCACGGAATTGACCAATGGCAGGGAGAAACAACCATTGATAATTAGTTTTCGAGCCAAGTTAGAATTAGTCACTCGATTAGTGAATCTCGCATCTGTACCATGCCACATGCCATCATCTTTCCTTCTTCTGCACATGCGTTTTTATTTCCACGTGCAGTTGTAAAATAAGGCCTGTTGTTGCCATCATTTCACGCTTTCATCTTTGAAGCCGTAGGGAACACAGATCGCCCTCGCCATTGGCAAGGCTTTCTGCCGTAAGGGCGAAATAAGTACATGTGCGTTATAATTTTTAAAATTTCATCTGCAAATCTTTTAAGGGAAAAAACTCTTACAATCAGAAGCTGAATTATTTCTTCACAGGTTGCTTTCCTTTACTTTGTTTTAAACTGACATTGAGACCGGTTTCCAGCCATAATTCCAAGCGAGTATCCACATTTGTTTCGTCACTTGAGAAATGTTAGATTTACTCTTCAAATTACACGCTGAAGAGGAAAATGACATTGTTTTGCAAATTTACTATGATAAAGTGGATGAAGACAAGAGTATTTGTGCCTGAAAGATCGCAAAGAGTGATTACAAAGAGAAAAATGTGCGAGCACCTGTTGTAAACAGTATCAAACAGACTGTGTATAAGGAATCGTGAGGACTTTTGCATTACTTCAACTTCAGTTGTGTTTCCATCAAAGGATTTTACAAATTATGGAACAAGGTCCAAGAAACACAGTAAAAAATGAGTTTTCTTTGTTTAATGTAGTTAGATACCATGTTTAAATCATTTTTCTAATGTTTTGGGGGATTTTTTAATGAATTTTTGAAAAAAGGCTAAAAATGCCTCGTCCATGGGGACGGCGAGCTACGAATGCTACAGTAGAATTGAGTTAAGATTTCCTGCATCCTGCTTCATTTGGTCTGTGATTAGCATACATGGAGTTTATCTATCAGTTACAGTATGTGAAGGTGTCTCTGTGAAGTTTTGCTGAGTGAAGTTTAAGTTTAGTCTTCTTAGCTGGCCACATTACTCACAACCTCCTGCCCCCATGAGCCTGGTTTCACATGCCAGGGGTGAGCACCCAGCATCTCTCTGGTTGGGTGGCTAAGCTGGCCCACCCCTTTCTTTTCTGCCTTCCTTTTTCAGCCTGTCTGGTCCTTTTCCTTTCTTCTTTTCTGCCCAAAATCTTGTGTTCTGCAGTTTTTCCTGTGCTGTCTTTCTGCCTACCCTGGCCTGTTCTTTCTTCTTGCTCCCACATCCATCTTCTCTCCACAGTTCTTTCTCTGTGGTCTTCTTGCCCCCGCAGGCTCGGCTTCATGTGCTGGGGGTGAGTGCCCAGCCTTGCTCTGGCTGGGTGGCTAAGCTAGCCCTTTCTCTTTGACTTTACTTTTTCTGCCTCTCTGGTCCTTTCCCTTTCTTCTTTTCCACTCCAACCTCTCCTTCTTTCTGCAGTTTTTACTGTGCTGTCTTTCTGCCTGCCCTGGCCTGTTCTTTCTTCTTTCTCTCATATACATCTTCTCTCCGTGGTTCTTCTTTCTCTGCGGTCTTCTTTAGACCCCCTGCATTTGCCATGCAGAGCGACCCATGTCGGTGGAGAATGGGATCCTGGGGGTTGAGGTCCCTGATGGGTGCTGCTCATCATACCAACACGCCCCTTTGGCCTGGACTTCTCCTAGAGGGGAGGTTGGTGTGGCCCAGTTGTTCAGACATTTAATTTATGATTTGTTTTGGAGGAAGTTGGGTGTGTCTCTGTGTGCGTGTGTTTTGTACCGAGGTGGACAAAGCTATGCCGAGTTGTGCGGGGCTGCGCTTTGCGGTTCGTTTCGCCGCTCCTGCATCTTGTTCCTCAAATCATCACCTCACCTGCTCATCATTCTTCGAAAGTTGTATCCAGTGATGTGGGCAACCATTACATCATTTGCATCTGATTAAACCCATCTGTCATCGCATCAGGGTTTAACAGGCGCACCCACGACAAACTGTTGTCATTGCTGTTGTCAATGAACATCACTTCCTGCGTTACCACCGCTGGGTGCAGGAAGAGACTGATTGGGTCCAGATAAGTCTGAACTGTCGAGTTTGACCTCTCTTTTCTTCCTTGACATCTGCCCGTCAATCTGAGCGTGCTTGGTGCTAGCGTGACATGATGCAGTAGCTGATGCAGTATTCTGTTGTTTCACTTTCTCCATCACATATCATCACTATCACTTGCCATCATTCATACATCACATTTATTGTTGAACATTGTTACACTGTTATAGTTATTTGCTGTCACTATCATCTTTCTCTTTGTTACATTAAATACGAGATTTCCCACCGGCCGTGTACTGTTTGATTGAAAAAGTTTTAGCAATATTCATGGTCCCTTCACCTGTCTTCCTTATGTACCTATGTTTGTCCTCATCTCAGCCCATCCTTCTTAACACAAACCGCTACAACCCATGGACAGCATGTATGCTGAGGCTGGTGAGCCCCCTCTTTCTCTGCACCAGCTCAGTC
The DNA here is from genome assembly GCA_004794575.1 of Lanistes nyassanus. NCBI lineage: Eukaryota > Metazoa > Mollusca > Gastropoda > Architaenioglossa > Ampullariidae > Lanistes > Lanistes nyassanus. Next base: position 56,343 of record SMGT01004184.1, on the reverse strand, counting down.
TCATGCTCAGATATGTCACCAAACTGAAGGCGCCTCAGGATAACCCTGCTTACTTTACTGTCTTTCACCCTTCACGTGCTTCTTTGTACGATCATCATCCAAAGGACCCCAAAACTCTGTATCTCCCCCTTCTTCCTCATCTTTCTGCCATTCCAGTTGATGAGGTTGCTCCCCTCCCCTCTCTTCCTCTTCCTGACTGTCCCTGGACCCTGCTGGCTCCTGACCTTCATCTTGACCTTGCTGCTTTCTCCAAGTCTTCTTCTTCTGCTCTGCTTTGTCTTCGCTGATTTCATGAACTTATTTCAGATCTTCCATTGACTTTCACCCTACATCCACTCTCTTTGGCAAGCCCACTGGAACACTGTCTTCCCAAAAACTCCATTCCATTCCTTCCCTCTCTGACCCTGTTTACTGTGCAGAACCTGTGCAGTGAGATGAAGTGCTGATGCATCTTAATTTGGGCCATACCCACCTCACTCCTTCCTGTTCTATTTGGACACACACACACACGCGCGCGCGCGCGACTTTTGTAAAGCACCTCTCAATGTCCGACACCTTTTATTGTACTAGTTTTAACTGTCCGTCAATGCAGTTTTTATGCCTCTTTCTTTTCTAAGCTCTTCCACTCCATTCCTCCTGTCATACTCACCTTTTGACATGCCATTGGTCTTTATTCCCATATTAAGCCTGTTGCTGTGACTTTTATTCATCTTTTCGGTTATACCTTTTTGCCTTTCTCAGTCCTCTCTCTTTCCCCTTCCTTTTCTTCCTGTTACCACTGTTTTATGTTATTTAGTACCGACATAAATATATCCCTCATTGCTGACACAGCATTAAACCCCAAACCATTATCACAATCCCCTATGGCAGTAACGACAACACTTCAAGATGCTACAACAACTTGCTTGATAAGATCAAAGAGAAGGCAGAGCTAGTAACCTCCTCTTTGACTGACACCCTTTGATCCCGATTTCAGGCTGACATGATAAGCCTAGTTAGGAGCAGTGGCTGTTTACCTGACCTGTAGCAACTGCTGTAACAAAACTATGGAATGCAAGCCAAACATCTCTTTAGCACTCAATGATGAAATAAAATTATTACAGCCACACAGCATAGATCTAGTTTATGACGTTTTATTTAAAGTATGTTTTTCTACCAAACTTGATTTGATTTGAAATTTTCTCTTCCATCTGGCAGCCATTTCTTTTGGTAAACAACTACTCAGTGAAAACTATTGGCAAGCTGAATCTAACTTTTTAAAACTCATTTAAACACTACATGGGATACAATGGATGATAGAGCTTTCCAATTATACCAGGTTTAGTTCCCTTACACGGTTAAGTGCAACCACAGGAATTGTTTTAAAGTTTTGCGACATCTTTTGATGCGTCATCGATGGTATATCAGACTTGAAAGTGAGTGCAAAAAGTTCAAAATATAAACATGGCAATGCTGATATTGGAATTGAGCTGTCCTCTTTGTTAGTTTGAATTTGTATAATGGTCTAGTTGATTCTGCTGTGGTCTATGGTCAAGTCAAAAACGGGGTTATAGTAAGATCTGGAGATGGCTAGAAGTGTTTTTAACGTTTACTAAAACTCATTTCATAAAAGAAGAAGGAAATTTTGCATGTAAAACTAGTTTTAGTATATTAGAATTGGGCACTCTTTGACACCGTGCGATAAACCGACAGCCCGCTCCATTGGCACTACGTCTCCGCCTTACGGGCGGCATTAAGTCCGTTCGAATTATGATTTTTAAAATTTCATCTGCTAATCTTTTAAGGGAAAGAACTCTTACAATCGAAACTGAATCATTTCTTCACGAGTTGCTTCCCTTTTCTGTGTTTTAAACTGTCAATCAGATCTGTTTCCGGCAATAATTTGAAGGGGGGGGGGTCCACATGTGGTCTGTCACTTGAGAAATGCTAGATTTGCTCTTCAAATTACACACCAAAGGACTCGTCCTGGCCCCCTAAGGGGCAGGCGCGACGTGATCTTTTGGAGGACATGTAGCTAGGGGATACTGCCCCCTCCTCCACTCCATCCTCTCCTGTCAGCTCTCATCGCCAGTCTAGCCTAACTCACTAACATGCCTCCATCATCCAATGGAACTGTCGGGGAATCTGAGCTAACTATGAGGACCTCCGTTGTCTTATCTCTTCTCTCAACCCTGCCGTTCTCTCAACCCTGTCGCTTCCTTTTCGTGTGGTCCTTTCCATGTTTTTTGTCATGCTTCTTCTGCTGACACTGGCTCTGGCGGTGTCGCACTCCTCCTCCATCCTAGCCTTCTTTACAGTCCCATTTCTCTCACCTCTTCTTTGCAGGCAGTGGCTGCTAGAGTCACGCTGCATAAAACCATCTCCATTTGCTGTCTCTACCTTCCTCCGTCAGCTCGGGTTTCCCGTCACGAGTTGGACGATTTGCCAGACCAACTCCTCCCTCCTGTTCTTCTTTTGGGTGACTTCAATGGACATCATCCCCTATGGGGTGGTGTTTCCAGCGATGCCTGGGGGGAGCTTTTAGCTTCATTTTTTGCTGAGAGGGATCTCTGCATTTTCAATGACGGCAGTCCCACTTTTGCTGTCAACCTCATAGTGGGTATACTTCCGCCATTGATCTTTCTGTCTGTTCTCTCTCTCTTTCTCTTGACTATTCTTGGCGGGTCACCGGGGACTTGTGCGGCAGTGACCACTTCCCCATCACCCTGTCAGCCGACCTTTCTGCAGAACCCGGGCCAGCGGGTCGCTGGAATCTTTCCAAGGCTGATTGGTCACTGTTTCACTCTCTTTGTCTCTCCCGGCTGACTTTACAGTCTGATTTTAACCTCGACTGCCAGGTGGCCGGAGATCACCCCGTCCACCTTTTTACCCAAGTTTTACTTGAAATTGCAAGACGTGCCATTCCGACCGTTGGCAAGGGTTGCCGTGGCCCTCGCATACCTTGGTTCACGGAGGAATGTCGGGCAGTGCAGTGGGATCGGAGGAGGGCACAACGTCGTGCTTTCCGATGTCCCACTGCTGATAATGTCCTTTCTTTTAAACGCCTCCGGGCTCGTGCTCAGTTTGTTTTTAAACAGCAGCGCAGGCAGGTTTGGCAGAGTTTCGTCTCCTCTCTCTCTGTCCACACCCCTTCTTCCAAGGTCTGGGCAACAATTTGTCGCCTCTCTGGGAAATGTTCCTCCGGTTCCCTTGGCCACCTCCGCAATGGCGATGCGACCCTCACAGACCAGCGCGACATTGCTAATCATCTTGCATGCACCTTCGCTCACAATTCCTCTTTCTCTCACCACTCTCCTTCATTTCAGCACCTCCAACGTGTCAGGGAATCTACCCCTTGTAACTTCTCTTCTTCTGACTCTGAATCTTATAATCTCCCCTTTTCTCTCTCTGAACTCCAACAAGCTCTCCGTCTGTGTTCCCCTTCCACCCCTGGTCCTGACAGTATCCACTATCAGTTTCTCAAATATCTCCCTGAAGAATCTCTTTCCCTTCTCCTCCACATCTTTAATTATGTTTGGACATCTGGGGACTTTCTCTCCATGTGGAGAGAGGCCCTTGTGGTCCCCATTCCCAAACCCGGTCCGGATCACTCTCACCCCAACAACTATCATCCTGTCTCTCTCACTAGCTGTCTGTGTAAAACTATGGAGCGCATGGTCAACGCATGCCTGGTCTGGACCCTTGAGTCTGAGGGTTTGCTCTCCTCGCTGCAGTGTGGTTTTCGGCGGGGCTGGAGTACCGTCGACCACCTCGTTCGTTTCGAAGCTTGTATCCGGGATGCCTTTGTCAGAAAAGAACATGTGTTGGGGGTCTTCTTTGATTTGGAGAAGGCCTTCGACACGACCTGGAAGCATGGAATCCTGGTGGACCTTCACTGCCTTGGTTTTCGCGGCCGTCTACCCATTTTTATTTTTTAGCTCATCGCCAATTTTTAGTTCAAGTGGGTGCTAGTTTTTCTGATTTTTACCCTCAGGACATGGGTGTTCCCCAAGCCAGGATTCTGTCCCGTACCCTTTTTTGCATCAAGATCGATGGCATTTTAAAATCAGTTCCTTCTGCAGCTGACATCTCTTTATATGTTGATGACTTTGCTTTGTGTGTCCGTGGTAGGTATCTTCCCTGCCTGGAGCATCAGCTGCAGCTCTGTGTAAACAGTGTTCAACTTTGGCTTTCCTCCGACGGTTTTACCTTTTCCACTGCCAAATCTGTCTGCGTGCATTTTTGTAAACTCCGTGGCCACTTTCCGGAGCCCACCATTCGTATTGATGGTTCGGCGCTCCAGGTGGTCCCCGACGTCAAATTTTTAGGGGTCATTTTTGACCACAAACTTTCCTTTTTACCCCACATCTGGTCCCTTAGTGCGTCATGCCTGAAGGCGCTGGATGTCTTACGTGTTGTTGGGCGCACTCAGTGGGGTACGGATCGGACCACCATTTTACGTTTATACCGCTCCTTGATTCGTTCGAAACTTGATTATGGTTGCATTGCTTATGGTTCCGGTCGTCCCACCTACCTTAAACTCCTCGACACCATCCACCACTACGGCCTCCGGATTTGTCTGGGGGCTTTTCGTACCACCCCGGTGGACAGCCTGTATGCTGAGGCAGGTGATCCCCCTCTCTCTCTGCACCGCCTCAGTCTCATGCTCCGGTAGGCCACCAAACTGAGGGCGCATCGGGATAACCCTGCTTATTCCACCATCTTTCAACCTGAGCGTGCTCCTTTGTATGATCTTCATCCAAAGGAGCCTAAACCTCTTTCTCTTCGCCTTCTTTCTCACCTGTCTGCCTCTGCTCTCTCTCTCTTGCCCATGTTGCCCCCCTCCCCTCTCTTCCAGATCCTCCCTGGACCCTGCCGCCTCTCGACCTTCATCTCAACCTTGCTGCCTTCTCCAAGTCTTCCACCTCTGATCTCCTTTAACTTCACCACTTCCATGAACTCCTCTCTGACTATCCTGGTTTCTGCCGCATCTTCACCGACAGCTCTAAACTTCCTGCTGCTGGTCGAGTTGCGGCTGCAGCCATCCCCTTTTGCTCCTCTCATCCTCTCACTGCCCGCCTCGCCGATCACAGTTCTGTCTTCTCTGCCGAACTTTCTGCCATTCCTCTGGCCCTTTCGCATGCTCGCCACTCTGGCGACAAGAATTTTCTGATCCTATTCGACTCTCTTTCTGCCCTCCGTGCGCTTGCCTCTCACCGCCTTAACCATCCTTTCCTGGTCCACATTCATGCTCGTCTCTCTCTCCTCCGCTCTCGAAATGTTGATGTTGTCTTTGTCTGGGTCCCCGGCCATGCTGGCATTCCGGGCAACATGTGTGTTGATCGGGCTGCTAAGTGGGCCCTTCAAGACCCCATCCCTCTCTTCCCAGTGCCTTCCTTTGACCTCCAACTTGTCATTTCCTCCTACATCCACTCTCTTTGGCAAGCCCACTGGGACACAAGGTCTTCCAACAAACTCCACTCTATTCTTCCTTCCCTCTCTGATTCTATTTACTGTGCAGAACCTGTACGGCGAGATGATGTTGTCCTGACGCGCCTCCGTCTGGGTCATACCCACCTCACCCATTCCTTCCTGCTCCGTTCCGAACCTCCGCCTACCTGTACCCACTGTGCAACACCCCTCACAGAGCTGCCAACTGTTACGGAATTTCCGTAATCTGCTACGGAAATCAATCTCTTGTTACGGACCTACGGAAATGCCTGATTTTGTTACGCAAAATCCGATTCTGACTGTTTAAAAAAAAAGCATCCTTTTTTCCAGGCGAGACAACCTGATCATATGAATTAGTCATGCGGGAAGCTGGTGTAGACAATGTTTCTCTTGACCTCCGGTTACACGTGTTAACAACCAATCGGGTATCCGTTTCGGTAAGCCGATCGCCTTTCAGCCAGTAGCAGTGTATTGAACTAGTTTTGAAAACTCTTAAAATGGCGAAGAGGCTGGTTGATGAAGCCAAGGCAGATGTTAACGAAAAATTGCGTGTCAGTTGTCAGGTTTATAAAGAAGATTACACGAAGCGGTAACCGTGTATCAAGCCGTCTTCAAAAGCTGGATTCGTGCGTTGCGAACTGTGCTTGTCCGAGTTTAGTATTCGCCATAGAGTAGGTACGTGACAATCTAGGTCAGAGAGGAGGGGGGGGGCAGCGTGCGAAACTCTCGTGAGAATTTGAAGCCAAGTTTTTCGCAAGTGGTGTAGGGTACCAAAGGTTTTAATTATGCGTGAAATATTTACTTTAAAAAAATCGTCCAAACCATGATAGTCAATAATTGTTTTTATCGTTAGAACATCTCTTTCCAGTGACGCTTGTTTGTAAGTTCACTTGGAGCAGGCCAAAAAAGACGCTTCCAAAAACAACCTTGCGATACAGAAGCTAAGTAACCCGTAGCATAAACTATTGAATAAATCGACTCATTAAGCAATTTTGATTGCACATTCTTAATTTTATGAGGTTTCAATCCCTGCCTTTTTTTAAATTCAGTTTTTCTCAAGAGTCCCGTCTGCTTAGAAAAAGTGGTTTCGTGTTAAGCAAATCCCAGCGTGTCTAATCGAAAAAAGACCTAGTCTAAAATCTGACTGCCGTAAGCTCGTTATTTCTTTCCTTCAGTAGAAGAATCATTTTCAGTTTCGTATCAGTAAAATCAATTAATAGTACTATGATTGTATTGCTGAGAGCTTAAGCTTTCCATTGATATCTTATTTTAAAATATTTGTGAAGGCCTGTAGAAGTTATGAGCGTTTAACGGTCACAAACTCAGTTTGCTGGACACAGTTTCCCTTAAGATCCTTATGAAAAAAAACGTTGCAAAATTAAATCAAAGAAAAATTCAAAACTCCGTTAATTTTTGGCCTATTTTAATAAAGTTTATATCATTTTGTTTGTATTTTTAAGCTCTTTATATTAATATACATCACTTTTGAAAAAAAAATTGTTGAAATTTTTGTCACGTACCTACATGAAGGCATGATGTTGAGCGCCACTATGAGGCCACTATTGGAGTATTGCAGCTATTGCATGTAAGATGTGGAACTTGCGACTGGTTGTTACTGAAGTTCTGTTCCAAATTACTGAAATTCTGTTTTTGTGTTACTGATCTTAAGTTTTAAGGTTGGCAGCTCTGCCCTCACTGTCCAACACATTTTATTTTCCTGCTTACATTTTCGCCTTGCCCGTCTAAGTCACTTTTCTGCCCCTTCGTTCCCTGCCCTTTTTCGATCCATTCCTTCTTCTGTGATATTCGCCTTTTTACGTACCATCGGTTTTTATTCATGCATTTAAGTTTTCGGTTTTATTGAGTGATCCGTTCTCTCTTCACTCTCCCTTACCCTCCTTTCTCTTTTACCGCTGGTTTTCCTTTTTCTACCCTGCCGTGATATAGCCTTAGTTGCTGACACGGCGTTAAGCCCAAATACCTACCCTTGTCTCCCAACTGGTAGCATGGAAGCTTGCTGCCATCAGTTGGCAGTTCCAGCTTGATTGCTTGGTTGCCTTTCCTGGCCATGCACAAGCTCAGCTGGCAGGCCATGGCCAGCACTTTCTCTAAAACTTACTCCTGCCCCCTCCCTGTCCCAGAGGCATCCCGAGTCCACCCTCCCCAGCTGCAGCTTGGTTGGGTTGGCCATGGTCAGGTACAGCCCCTTCCCTTGAGTGGGGGTCTGTATGATTTCTCCACCGGTCCCTTGAGCATCATCCCTCGTGGGGTGGTGTTTCCGGCGACAACCGGGGGGGAGCTTTTAGCTTCGTTTTTTGCTGAGAGGGATCTCTACATTTTCAATGATGGCAGTCCTACTTTCTGTCAGCCCCATAGTGGGTATACTTCCGCCATTGATCTTTCAGTCTGTTCTCCCTCTCTTTCTCTTAACTTTTCTTGGTGGGTCACCGGGGACTTGTGTGCAGAGACCACTTCCCCATCGCTCTGTCGGCCGCCCTTTATGCAGACCCCGGGCCAGCGGGTCGCTGGAATCTTTTCAAGGCTGGTTGGTCACTGTTTCACTCTCTTTGTCTCTCCCAACTGACTTTACCATCTGCTTTTAATCTTGACTCCCAGGTGGCTGGGACCTTTTTACCCAAGTTTTACTTCAAGTTGCGAGATCTGCTGTCCCTACCACTGGCAAGGGTTGCCGCCACCCTCGCATGCCCTGGTTCACAAAGGAATGTCAGGCCGTGCAACAGAAGTGGAAGAGGGCACAACTTCGTGCTTTCCACTGTCCCACTGCTGATAATGTGCTTTCTTTTAAATGCCTCCAGGCGGTTCTTGGTTTGTTTTTAAACAGCAGCACAAGGCAGAGTTTCGTTTCCTCTCTCTCTGTCCATACCCCTTCTTCCACGGTCTGGGGAGTGATTCGTCGCCTTTCGGGGAAGCATTCCTCAGGTTCCGTTGGCCACCTCCGCGATGGCGATGCAACCCTCACAGACCAGCGTGATGTTGCTAATTGTCTTGCATGCACCTTCGCTCACAATCTTTCTTCCTCTCACTACTCTCCTTCCTTTCAGCGCCTCCAACGTGTCAGCAAATCTACTCCTTGTAACTTTTCTTCTTCTGACTCTGAATCTTACAATCTCCTCTTTTCTCTCTCTGAACTCAAACAAGCTCTCCGTCAGCGTTCCTGTTCAGCCCCTGGTCCTGACACTATCCACTATCAGTTTCTCACCCATCTCCCTGAAGCACATCCTTCCCTTCTCCTCCACATCTTTAACTACGTTTGGACCTGAAGGGAACTTTCCCTCCACGTGGAGGGAGGCCCTTGTGGTCCCTATACCCAAACCCCCTTGGGATCACTCTGATCCCAACAATTGTCCTATCTCTCTCACTAGCTGTCTGTGTAAAACTATGGAGCGCATGGTCAGTGCTTGCCTGGTCTGGACCCTTAAGTCCAAAGGTTTTCTCTCCTCGCTGCAGTGTGGTTTTCCGTGGGGCTGGAGTACCGTCGACCACCTTGTTCGTTTCAAAGCGTTCATCCAAGACGCCTTCATACGAAAGGAACACGTGTTGGGGGTCTTCTTCGATCTGGAGAAGGCCTTCAACATGACCTGGAAGCATGGCATCCTGGTGAACCTTCACCACCTTGGTTTTCGTGGCCGTTTACCCATTTTTATTCACCATTTTTTAGCTCATCGCCAATTTTTAGTTCATGTGGGTGCTAGTTTGTCTGATTTTTATCCTCAGGACATGGGTGTTCCCCAAGGCAGCATTCTGTCCCCTACCCTTTTTTGCATCAAGATCGATGGCATTTTAAAATCAGTTCCTTCTGCAGCTGACATCTCTTTATATGTTGATGACTTTGCTTTGTGTGACCGTGGAAGGTATCTTCCCTGCCTGGAGCATCAGCTGCAGCTCTGTGTAAACAGTGTTCAACTTTGGGTCTTTTCCAATGGTTTTAACTTTTCCACTGCCAAGTCTGTCTGCATGCATTTTTGCAAACTCCGTGGCCACTTTCTGGACCCCACCATTCGTATTGATGGTTCAGCGCTCCAGGTGGTCCCCGAGATCAAATTTTTAAGGATCATTTTTGACCGCAAACGTTCCTTTTTACCCCACATCCGGCCCCTTCGTGCATCATGCCTGAAGGCACTGGATGTTTTACATGTTGTTGGGCACACCCAGTGGGGTGTGGATGGGACCACCCTTTTACGTTTATATTGGTCCTTGATTCGTTCCAAACTTGATTGCGGTTGCATTGTTTATGGCTCCGCTCATCCCACCTACCTTAAACTCCACGACACCATCCATCACCATGGCCTCCGGATTTATCTGGATAGCCTGTATACTGAGGCTAGCGAGCCCCCTTTTTCTCTGCGCCGCCTCTGTCTCATGTTCCGCTATGTCACCAAACTGAGGGTGCTTCGGGATAACCCTGCTTATTCAACCGTCTTTCGACGTGAGTGTGCTCCTTTGTACAATCTTCCTCCAATGGAGCCCAAACCTCTTTCTCTCCGCCTTCTTTCTCACCTTTCTGCCTCTGCTCTCCCTCTTGCCCACGTTGCTCCCCTCCTCTCTCTTCCAGATCCTCCCTGGACCCTGCCGCCTCTTGACTTCTGTCTCGACCTTGATGCCTTCTCCAAGTCTTCCACCTCTGCTCTCCTTTATCTTCACCACTTTCACAAAGTCCTTTCTGTCTATCCAGGTTTCTGCTGCATCTTCACTGACAGTTCTAAACTTCCTTCCACTGGTTGAGTTGCAGCTGCGGCCATCTCCTCTTGCTCTTCTCATGCTCTCACTACTCGTCTCGCCGATCACAGTTCTGTCTTCTCTGCTGAACTTTCTGCCATTCTTCTGGCCCTCTCTCGTGCTTGCCACTCTGGTGAGAAAAGCTTTCTGATCCTGTCTTTCTCCCCTCCAAGTGTTTGCCTCTCACCACCTTGACCATCTTTTCCTGGTCCACATTCATGCTTGCCTCTCACTCCTCTGCTCTCGGAATGTTGATGTCATCTCCGCCAGGGTCCCCAGCCATGCTGGCATTCCAGGCAACATGCGTGTTGACCAGGCTGCTAAGCGGGCCCTTCAAGGCCCCATCACTCTCTCTCCAGTGCCTTCTGTTGACCTCCACCCTTTTCAATCAAGACTCTCTCTTTGCTACGTGTTTGGGTACGGTAGGCTCCCTTGATTGCATACGTCAGCATATGGTTGTGTCTAGCGCTGCCAGTGCTTTGTTGGGGTTGTCGCTCCACCCTTTTATTTCGTCCTACATCCACTCTCTTTGGTAAGCCCACTGGGACACTCTGTCTTCCAACAAACTCCACTCTATTCTTCCTTCCTTCTCTGACTCTGTTTACTGTGCAGAACCTGTGTGGTGAGATGATGTTGTCCTGACACACCTCATTTTGGGTCATACCCACCTCACCCATTCCTGGTCCGTTCAAGCCTCTGCCCACCTTTGACCGTTGTGCAACACCCCTCACTGTCCAACACATTTTATATTTTTTGCTTGCTTTTTAGCCGTTTCCGTCTGCATCATTTTTCTGCCCCATCCTTCCCTGCCCTTTTTCGCTCAGTTCCTCCTTCTGCAATACTTGCCTTTTTGCATGCCATCGGCTTTTATTCCTGCATTTAAGCTTATTTTTGTGTCATTTTTTCCTCCTTTTGGTTTTACTTTGTGGCTTGTTGCCGCCTTCTCTACCTCCCCCCCCCCCTTTTCCTTTTACCGATGTTCTCTCTCTCTGTGTTCTGCCGGGATATAGCCTTAGTTGCTGGCATGGCGTTAAGCCCCAATACTTACTGCCAACTGCCCTCTTTCGAGGGCTAGTGTCTGTGGTTTCTCCTCTTGGTGGCGTTTCTGGCATCCCCTCCTCCAGGCTTGGTGGCGTGCTGGTTCCTGACCTCTTGTCTATGTGGTGTACTGGGACTGAAACCAGAAGCGTTTGGTTCTTTCCCTCAGTCCTAGACCTTTTTGGCCTCACTGACTTTGGGGCATTTCCTTCTGTTCACTTCACTGCTACATTCCTGTGGGGAAGGGTTGCCACTTCCCGACCCCTTTTTGGCTTTGGTACTAACCTTGGGTCAGAACTGGGGGTGCCCCTGCCCATCACTCTTGCTAGCCTGTGCCATGCGGTCAGCTCACCTTGGTGTTTTTCCACTAGGTTCTGCCTTGTGCCAACGCTCGATTTCACTCCATCCCCACCACGGTCAGATTTGTACATCAACCCCTCTGGTGGGTACACACTTTGTGGCTGTTTTGGCTCCAGCAGATAACCTTTGGCTCTGGGCCATACCAACAGGTTCTTCCGGGGGCAGGCTGGCCCTTGGCAGTTGTCCTGAGCAGTTGTGGTGTGCCTGTTTTTTTGGCTGCTTATTGACCTCTTACTGTGAGGTTCGGCAACTGGCTTCTGGGCTCTGCCTTCCCAGTTCCAGTTCCAGACACCTGGGGGTGGTGGACACGTTCTCACTGTTGTGGACCAGTTGAAAGTGTACGTGTTTCCCCCTGCCCCTCCTTTTTCATGTGCTGCGGAAGGTGAAGTTTCGAAGTCCCCTTCTTGCCGCACCTTTTGGCCACCTCCGGCATGGGTTCTGGATCACCTTTGGCCATGGGCCGGCTTCCGCACTCCCCTGCTTTCTCTCCTCCTGCACATTACTCTGGCTCTGGTGGCCTCTCTTGCTGTGAGGGTGCATCCCTCTAACCTGCATTTTTTATGGCTACTGCTCATCACAGCTCCATGAACAAGGTTTGTGACACTCACCGGAGATTTTGGGGAAGTGGCGCCATGGCTGGGGTAGACCCATCCGGGCCTCGGGCTTGACCCTAGCCTCCACTTGGTGGTGGCAGTCCCTTTTGTGCTTTCTGCTATGAAGGTTCCAAGATCCACTGTCCTCTTCACCCTGTTCCACTTTGGTGTCTCATGGCATGGCACCGTGAACCTCATCGCCGGGGTTATCTGTTGCTTACCTGGTCAGGTGCGCTCACCCCTTTGGATGTCAGCCTGTGACATTTTCTTGTTCTGGTGGCACCACTCGGTCCTCCTATGAACCTCCCCACCTAGCCGATTTGGCAGACTTGACATTGAAGACTGTCTTCCTTGCCACGGTTATGTCTGGCTGGTGCACCAGCCAGGTTCTGCCTTCTCCAGCCTTCCAACCACTGTATGCTCAGAGTGGGGTAGCTCTTGTCGCCAGAGCCCTGGTGACCCGTTTCCTCAGGTCACCCTCTTATCTTGTCCACCATCCTCGTTCCTTTCGCACTTGCCTTATTTATCTGTCCAGTACAAGCATTGTGGGAGTATGGACACCATCGGCATGCCTTGTATGGCTCATTTTCAGCTCCAGTTGGATATCCAGCTGTCCAGCACACGTCTGCTTCTCCAGCAACAGGTGGGGGGGTGCAACCCTCCCTGTCCTTGTTTGCTGTGCAACTATTTGGTGTTAGGTTTCGGCCTTCCTCTCTCACTGCTCAGTTGTCCACCGTGAGAGACGGGCTGCAGACTGCCTATTGGCGCATCAAGGTCCCATTTTTTCCCTTCTTCGGGGGTCTCTCATGTCGCCGGGAGGATGGCTACTTCAGTGTTATCCTGGTTGTTGCCTGGCAACACCTGTCGTGTCAAGTCTCCTCCTAACCCTGATAAGTTTTATTTGGTCACCCACCTCTATTTTGTGCTAGTCAGCACTCTGGGTCATGGTACAGTATTGTGACAAGAAAATACAAATTTCTTAAATAAATTTGAGTTTTTTCACCAGTACTTACCATGACCCGTCATAGACCCACCCTCCTGCCAGCTGGTCTTTTTCTTCTGGTTTGAGAAAGCTTGAATGGGGAGTGGGAGTGTCTGTTGTCCACCAACTTTAAAGCAAGTAAAACGACTATAAACAACGAGTAGGAACTTACTGTCTTAACACGTTAATCATTTAATGCAGTCACCAGCATGCCGGGGAATTACTGTTGTGTGAAAAATAGTGTGAACACCGCCAAGAAAGACAAAAAGTAGGAATGAAAGCAGTCGTAAATGTAAATGTAAAGGACCCTGAAGGGGCAGTTGTTCATGAAATGACTGAAAGAAGACATTGAGAATGAATAAAACAGATCTATGGAAAATGATCACATTCCATACACCCTATAACATTTAACTAAAATTCAATTCAAGGAACACCAACATTTCATTTATCCCATTGTTTTAACTCAAATGAATCGTATAGCTACAGTGCATGACGGTTGCTTGAATCAGCGTTTTTGACAACTTAGGACAATTTTTTAAAACTATTAGTAATAGAAACATAACTCGAACACAGTTTTAAAGAACAATTTAAGAAAAAAATGTTTTTTCCTACCTGAGATCTGTCTGTTGCTGGTTTTGTGTGGAAGACGGTGTTGAATTACGTAACCAGCTGAATGTAAACAGCAACTCTAAAATGTTCCTTTGACACCGAATACTCGGCTATTACAGCCGTTTGCAGCACTTGTAATCCATAACACCTTGTGGAAATTGTCCTTAGATGCCAGGAGTTTATCCAGGGTGAAAGCCACCAACAAACACGCATAGAAATAGATGTAATCCTGATGAAACTCTGGCAACCACCTCCGCTGATTTCTCTTGAAGTATGAACACACCCACTGACTATGGTGAACACATGCTGAAGATGTTCATATCCAGTTAGCTACACTTTTTGTCTTAATAACAGATCCAGAAGCACATTTTGTTTATTTCCACATCCTGAGTTGAAACAAATAAAGTAATCCATGGTATTACGTAACCATTGTGAATGTAAACAAAATGTTCAGATGACATCAAACACTTGGCTGTTGCTGCTGTTTGCATCATTTGTAATCTATAACACCTGGTGGAAATCGTTCGTAAATGTCAGGAGTTTATCCAGGATGAAATGCATCAACAAGCACACAACCAAATAGTTGTAATCCTGCTAAAACTCTGGGAAGTTTATCCTGATTTTTCTTGAAGTATTCTTGTCATGACACTTGAATTGGCCTATGAAGTTTTATTGATATCCCTCCATGTCTCGATTTTCTGTGCTTATGGCCGATAGCAGTCCAAGACTTACACGAAGCCTGGCTTGTTTCTTGTACAAGGCTTTAAAACGGAGAGAGGCAGATTTACTTAGACCTCTACAAGCTTCTTAAGTCACATGTTGTGTACGTGTGCGTGCGCATGTGCACCTGAGTATACTTGTTTCATGTATTGCTTTGATTACTGTGTATGGTATTGTCACCCCCTTGATATGGGCCGAAGGCCTAACCAATAAATTCATTCGTTCGTTCGTTCCCTACTTAGGCAACAGGCATGGATATTCTAACTGGTATGAAGGTCAGAAATATCCTCACACAGGAAACTTTCATGGATGTTGCATCATCAGTCACTGAAGCCCCTTATGAAACATAGGGACTCAGTCTGTTGCTTTGGTTCCTGTAGAAATATTATTTCTACATGGTCGGGGATGCTGGGCCCATACCCTCCCCTCCCCCTTCCTTTTTCAGCCGGGCTTGGGACCGGCCTTGGCGGAGTGAGGGGTGGTGAGACGGAGGTTGATCCAGGGTGGTGAGACAAAGACAAGTGGCCTGGCAAATCAAATGATAGTGAACACAAGAAAAATCTTTCCTTTTTACTCTCATTGATGTGCTATGTGGGGTGGTGTGCCAATTTAGCACAATCCTCCCCCTCCCCCCTTTTTCAGCTTTGGGAAACTATCCTTGGTGGAGTTAAGGGTGGTGTCCCCAGAGAGAAAGAAACTTCTATAGATGAATAAAGGTGAGAAATCTCCACACACAGGCAGCTGATAAGGTTGCTGTGTGCGGCCCACTAGCCAGAGATGATGAGGTCAGAAATTTCCAGATGCAGGCAGCTGGTAAGGATGTTTATGCAGAACTATAAGTGACTATGGTGAACACACATGCTGAAGATGTTCATCTCCAGTAAGCAATACTTTTGGTCTCAAAATTATCATACAACAGATCCAAAAGCACATTTTGTTTATTTCCACATCCTAAGTTGAAACAAATGAAGTAATCCATGATATTACGTAACTATAGTAAATGTAAACAAAATGCTCAGGTGACACTAAAAACTCGGCTATTACAGCCATTTGCATCACTTGTAATCTATAACACCTGGTGAAAATCATCCATAAATGCTAGGATTTTATCCAAGATGTCCTTTTGACAAAAAACTCTCAGCTGTTTCATTTGTTTGCAGCACTTTTAATCCATAAGACTTGGTGGGAAACAGTAAATTAGACTTGGAGAAATGAGGGGTGAGCAGATATGATGGAAGAGCAGACAACAGTGCCCCACAGAAGTAGCAGTAGATCCAGTCATGCATCAGTGCATGCAGCATAGTTGGTTACTTGCTGTAGTCCTGCTTAGTGTGGAACAACTCCATGCAAGGGTGCAAACAGAGTGACTTCTTACAATGCTTGCACTGAAACTTGGTGCACTTGGGTTTTCTCTTTAGCTCTTCAACACTTACTCCTGCAGCTATTGCTCTTGCATAGCAGATGACACAGTTCCTGTACAGAGCAGACTCCATGAAGTGGCTTTCTGTTAGCCAGACCAGCTTGCTGGACAAAGGCCTTGCAGCTTCTGTCATGTCATCATCTACTCAGGCTGCTGGACAAGGTCATGTCCCACAGAGAGGATGAACTGCTTCAATCTGCTTTCTGATCTTGTTGTACAGGCAGTGGGCCTACATCATGGTGACCATGAGCAGGTGGAACGCCAGCTTTTGCCACCATTTCAGTGTCTTGCTGTGCAGGAGTGCATATCAATTCATGTGGTTGCTGTGATCTTCCCCGGCCATGTGCTTGTTGTAGTAATGATGGCTGTCACCAATAGGAGAATTTCTTTTGCTCTTGATGGGTCACCTCCTGTGGTCGCTCACATCCCCACTGTCAAGAGGGATGACATATACGTAGGTGGAAGTATCACTATATTATTACAAAATATTAATATGACTTCTCAATCATGTGGCCGCGCCTCCACCACCTACAGTATCCCATAAAGAACCACAAACACCAGAATATAGTAAACACACAGAAAGAAACATGTATTGTTGATATAAACAGCAAATATTTACAACCAAGACAATATCTTATACAACTCATTAAACTCTATGTCATGTGGCATAACAAGTTTCCGCCATGTCTCAGTGAAACACAATACTAAACAGTTCTGAATTCACACTAAGTATTTAAAAGATATCAAAGTTCATCTTGTTTATTTTCTGTCACCACTGGGAGAATTTCTTTTGCTCTTGACAGGTCGTCTCCTGTGCTCCCTCACATGCCCACCATCAAGAGAGATGACAAATATGTAGGTGAAAATATCACTATATTACTAAAACTGATTAATATGACTTATCAATCATATGGCCGAGCCCCCACCATCTACAGTCTCCCATAGAGAACCCAAACATCGTAATATAGTGAACACAAAGAAAGAAGAATGTATTATTGATATAAACAGCGAGTATTTACAGCCAAGACAATATCTGATACAAAACTTGTTAAACGCTAGGCATCCTGCAATTTCCTTCTGTTCTGGCTAGCTCTGCAATAACATGTAATACCACCCTGCATCACCGGCCTCGCAATTAAACACAATAATAAACCACGTACCTTAGTCTCTTCTTTGCATATGAGAAAAGAATGACCACGTGATGCATGACACTCACATAACACAACACTTGTTCCTGAATGCTTCATACAGTCCACATGACAGTCTGTACATTGGAACGCACCCTCTTTGGATATGTTCAGATATCCTGAAGACCTCTTGAACACTTCCCACATAACACAGGCTGGAGGACTATCCGCGGATTTCCGAGAATTGCAATCGACGCTCCACGGATTTAAAAAAATTTTCCGAGAAAAACAAAAATCTGAGTCTCCTACTAATCCAAAGACCGATCCGTGTTTGTCCGCAGCACCCGAGTCTCCGACTAATCCAAAGGTCGATCCGTGGTTTTCCGCAGCACTCATGTAACGCTTTCAGTTTGAATGCCGCCCACAGTACTGGTATGTCTCAGCTACACGTGTGACTGGCATAACTTTTGCGTGCGCGATCAATTCTGAATGCCGTTGTGAAACTGCCACCATTTTCAACCCGCTCTGTTCGAAGCAGCGATTCTCTTTTTTGTTTTTGTCGGGTTTCTTTGACGACAATGTCATGCGAATCACTGATAAAATCAATCGTGGTGATCCCTCCCGAGAAGAAGAGATTGTTTACAAGTGGAAGTGGGAATGGACCGAGAAGATGGTGTCAGTGGACGGCTCGGAGCAGAGAGTGTCAGCGTGCTTCAGAAAGATTGACAAACCAGGGATTGCACGCTGCCTGCTTCGCAACAAAGAACTGATTTTTGCTAACAGCACTTTGACAGCCCTTGTGGACCACATGGGATCCAAGAGGCATGTACATGTAGATGCAACCAAAGCATCCAGTAGTGTTAAAACCTGTAAAAGCATACACCAATCCAAAGATGGAGAAGAATCTAGAATTTCAGAAAAAAAGCCCCTCATACATAGGGTTCCGTCAAACTAAAACCAAAAAACTCTCCACCATTCCAGACATTTCGCTTTCCATTTTGCGCTGAGTACAATAGGTATACACACCTACTTATCATTTACTCCATGGCTGGAAAACACAAAATAAACCCACTCTGCAGAGAAACAAACTTACTGATTGTTCACAAAGGCTTAGAATCAAAACCTTTATTAGTGGCATGGTATTTGTGGGTTGTTTTCGTTTTCAGTAGAATAAGATTTTTGTGTACAGTCGAATCCGGTTAATGGGACCACCGGATAACCGGACCAGGCGCTTATTCGGACCGAATCTTAAAGAACCGAAACAAATCCTGTGTACATAAGCCTAATATTATTTGCTTATTTGGACCAAAATTCCGCTTAAACTGACCAAAGAACGTGACAGCGAATAAGAAAAAGAAGACGCAAGTCGCCTGCATACAGCGGATGTAAAGCGTACAGCACGTGCCGTCTTAATTGTAACATAGGGCATGTTCGTGTAATCGGACCAGCCGGTTATTAGGACCACTCCCGATGTGGTCCGATTAACCGGATTCGACTGTATTAGTAAAAGGGGTTCCCCCTGGACTTGACCCAGGGGCCTGACGGCAGCTGCTGGACCCCCCGCTAGATTTCAGAGTTTTTTCAGTCATACTGTTCTCCAGCCTGATAACAGCAGACCTCGGTGCTGACGTCGACACATGCCACAAAGGATATGGTGTTTTCTCAAGGCTGGCACACAGATCTTTCTGTGCGATCTCTCAGGTCATGCTTTGACCTCTGGACTTACGTAACACGCACTGCCCAGTACCTTATGATCCCCTCATAGACATCGGATCTATCTCCTTTTCCCTGATCATTGTTTTTGGTCCTGCGTCCCTGCCTTGTCCATAGTGACAGTCCAGTACCTCGTGAGTCCTGTTGTTTTGTCCACAGCACCGTCAGTTTGAGGGTCTCTAGTCAACCCTTCAAGTACAACTCAAAGGTCTCCGAGCTAGCTTTTTTCCAAGCAAGCACTATGATTCTCAGTCGCAAAAGGAAGAATGTGATGAGATTTCCTCTCCTACTATTATGTAGTTTTTTATTCACGCATTTAAGCTTTCGGTTTTATTGAATGATCCGTTCTCTGTTCACTCTCCCTTACCCTCCTTTCTCTTTTACCGCTGGTTTTCCTTTTTCTTCCCCGCCGTGATATAGCCTTAGTTGCTGGCACGGCGTTAAGCCCAAATACCTACCTACCATGCCTCCCCTGTGGACTGGCACTTTTTACCCTTTTTCGAAAATTCATTAAAAAAATAACTCAAAACACTAGAATAATGATTTAAAATGCTTTTTAAAGATCATGAAATGAAGAAAAACTAATGTCTCATCTTATTTCTGGGACTTAATTCTTTAGTTTATAAATCCTCTGACACCAACGCAACTGAAGTTGAAGAAAACAAAAGTTTTTTCAATGCTAGGTCACCACAAATATATGTTCTTTACACAAGCCAGTGAAGCAGGAATCTAACTTGAATGCACAAGTATGGTCCAGAAATGACTGAAGACTACTGGAAATACTGAAAACTAATAAATAATCCATGGAATGTGTCCCAGCTTTAAGAAACACTCATCAACTAAATTCCCTCCTACCGCCGGCCTCCTAGCCCATGGCTCCCCGATGGACACACACTGTTTAGTCTTTTTCAAAATTTCATAAAAAATAACTAAAAACATTACAAAAATGATTTAAAATGCTTTTTAAAGATCAAGAAATGAAGAAAACTCATGTCTTACCTTATTTCTGGGACTTTATTCTTTAGTTTATAAATCCTCAACTGAATTCCCTCCTGGTGATTTGAAGGTATACACAGTCTGCTCACAACACTAATGTACTTACACAAAATGCTTTTTCCCTAAAAACCATGTCCCTCAAGAAATCCTTTTTAGTACATAAAACTAAATTCTAATTTTGAAGATCATCCAAAATGAAGTTGCCTGAAAAACACTCCAATGAAGCAAAACTAATGATAACCACACTTCATTCCTCCTCCTGACAGAAAGATGTCATGTTCACAAATAATGGAACAAGCAAGTCTCTCACTGCACCACATAACATGTGATGTCCTTCAAGTGCTATAGAACAAGCAAATGTCTCACATGTATGATGTGCTGCAAGTGATATGGTTCAAGTGATATATGTTATTGGCTGGCATAGTCTTTCTGACTGTGGTAGATCTCCATGCATGGCACAACACAGAGGGTCTTCTGGCACTGCTTGCACCGGTAACAGCTGGCTTTCCTTGTCATTCTGGACAATTGCTTTGAACTAAAACCTTTTGCTTTCTCTTTGGCGTAGCAAACCACACATCTTCTTGATGGGCAACGCTCCATGTAATGCTTGCCTTCAAAACGCAGCAGGTCACTACTCACTGCTGCAGCTGCTGTCAAATCTTCAGCATCCTTTACATAGTAAGATGCAAGATCCTTTGTCACAGATACAATGAAATCTTGCAAGCACATGCCTGGTTTCCCAATCTGCTTTCTGACTTTTAGATACAAGCAGTGGGACTGTGTCAAGGTGAGAGTAAGAAGGTGGAAGGCAAGTTTCTTCCACCACTTCACAGTTTTGCGATTAAGTGGCATGTAGGCATTCATCTGGTCGTTTTTGTCGACTCCAGACATGTACCTGTTGTAGTCAACAACTGATGTAGGTTTTTTCTTCTGCTCCACTCTTGTCTGCACATCCACCATCTGGGGAATGTGAATGGTGGTCAGCATAGACACCTCCCTCTTGTCCTTCCACTTCATCACAACCACATCCTGGTGACGCATGAAGTCAGCTTCCCCCTTTTGAGTGGCTTTCTTCATGAACTCCTTGGGCAGGCCAACTCTGTTTGTCCTCACTGTGCCAACCAGCCCAGTGTTATTTGAAGCCAGGTTCTGTGCCAGTGCTGGACAACAGTAATAGTTATCCACATACAGGCAGTAGCCAAGTGACTTCAGAGGCTGCCGTAAATGCTGCACCACATCATAGGGCTTGTTACTTATCTCAGTGTGGTTACACATCACCTCCAGGTTGAAAACATACCCCGACTGGCTTTCACAGAGCTCGTATAGTTTCATGCCCCATTTCACAGGCTTGTCCTTCATGTATACCCGGAAAGAAACTCTTCCTCTCCAGGGACACAGGGCCTCATCAATACAGATCTGTTGCTTTGGGATGTACACAGTTTTGAAAGGCTGCAAAAGACAAAACCTTTTGCTAAAATTTACACTGTTTTACTTAGCATTTTCAACTTTCACTCTGTGAAATACAATGACAGTAATGCTGTAGTTTAGTTTTTGTTGGGGAGGTCATTTGCTGAGAATTTATGAAGTAAAAAAAAAAAAGATGGCAATGCAAAAGGGGTGGGGCACTTTGGTGGGTTCCACTGTATTGCTGATGCCAATGTTTCATGACTGTTATAGGTAAATTTCTATTACTGAATAAGGAAAGCTGACATATTC
The DNA here is from genome assembly GCA_004794575.1 of Lanistes nyassanus. Lineage (NCBI taxonomy): Eukaryota > Metazoa > Mollusca > Gastropoda > Architaenioglossa > Ampullariidae > Lanistes > Lanistes nyassanus. The sequence continues at coordinate 34,902 of SMGT01004184.1, read as the reverse complement.
TGGACCACAACAAGGTGCAAAAGCAGTTTAGAATGTTCATTGACAATTTCCTTTGGATGGTTTAGTGCAGACATTAGATGAATGTACCTGCACAGAAGTGGGTGTGGCTGTGCTGTGGTTGTGGTGTGTCTGTGCAAGCATGTATATGGAACATGGTGAACTATGGAGCATTGAGTTTATCAGTAGTTATTAAATGTTACTATTGTATGAAAATCAAATCAGACATAAATTTCACATAAATGAAAAGATGAAATAAAACTGTTACCTCATTGAGGTGATCCAGCAGAGGTCTGATCTTGTGCAGTGGATCATAGCCTGGTTGATCTTTTGCTGCACATGTGGTGTTGTCATTCAGATGAAAAAAGGCAAGGATTGATTTAAATCTATCTCTTGCCATCAGCTGGCAGGGAAACTGGTTATGAAGTACTGGGCATTTTGACCAGTAGTCATGAATCCTTGGCTTTTTCACAATACCCATGTGCATCAGTATGGAGAGAAAGTACTGTATCTCCCGTAAGGTGACAGGTTTCCAGGTGGCGAACAAAGAACGTGGGGAAAATTTCTGGCCTGAGCATAGTCTTGCATCAATGTTTTGGCGTGCATACTTGTTAGTTTCAGTCTTCATTAGTTTTAAGACTGATCGATAAAAAGTCTGAAAAAGTCAATAGGTGTACACTCCTCCCAAGGTGGCAGATTGAGAGGGCCCTGTAATCCCGGTGTGGCATGGAAATGCAAAGCAGGTGGAAAGCCTTCTAAATTACGACACCATTCGTTTCGGTAGTCCCCAGAATGATCAGAAGGTAAATCTTCACCTCCTGCTGCTGCTTCTTCGTGTTGAATATCAACATCCATGGAAACAATTTTGTCTTCTTGATCAGCAAAATTTTCCAGGTTATCACCAGGAGCACATGGTGGGCTGCTGTTTGCACCACGTGCAACCTCATTTTCCTCATGAAAATATATATCTTCTTCGTTTCCTTGACAAATTTCATTCTCTTCCCCAAAACTGCAATCCAAAATATTGGAAACAACGGTATCTTCATCGTCGCTGTTAGTGGCGAAGAGAAGATCCAGAGTTTCGTTGAGTGATATACCTCGTGTAGCCATCCGCTTCCCAGCCATTTTTTCACTGCTTGGAATTATGGTCGAAAACCGGCCTCATTGTCAGTTTAAACAAAGTAAAGGGAAGCAACTCGTGAAGAAATGAATCAGGTTTCGATTGTAAGAGTTCTTTCCCTTAAAAGATTAGCAGATGAAATTTTAAAAATCATAATGCGAACGGACTTAATCTCGCCCGTACAGCGGAAATGCATTGCCAATTTAACGGGCGGTCGGTTTTTCGTACGGTGTCAAAGAGTTAAATGTGTCACTGAAGATGTTGAAATCCGCCGAAAGTTTGCTAGCAGTGCGGACGCAAGGGGTCGGCAGGCGTACTGCAAGTTAGCCGAACCCACGGAGTTAAAGAGTTAAGGATCCAGTCGGACCTATGTTTTGTTTCAAACAAATAGCTAATGAGTGATTTGGTTTTTAAGTTAACTCACATTGATTCACCTATATCTAAATAACTGCTAATCGAGCATTAAAACACTCGTATCGCAGCACTGGAAAAGTGGTGGGTGGTGTATGTCCATAGTGTTATCGCTGCACTTGGGTTTTGGTGCTGTGCTCACTATTTTGCGCCAAATAAAAACACGAAAGTGGTTCACTGGAAAGGGATGTCACTTGTGTTTTCCTATACTAGAATAATTTCTCTACAGAGTTCCTTCCAAATTAAATGTAGAACAAGGGAACTGTACCAAGCTAGAAAAGGACAAAGATGAAGACAATGTACATGTTTCGGGGCACTACCCCTTCATCAGGACGACACAAAAACGACGAAAAAACAAAAAAGAAAAAGACTTAGCTGCAGTGGATGTGGCGCGTGGGTTGCATAGCAGGAGAATGACCAAGGGACAGTGAGTAAGAAGGGTTAAAAAGAGGGGCAGCCAATCGCAAGGCGGGTAGGAAAAGGGTAGAGAAGGGTGGGGGTGGAGAGTGGGCAGGGGAGGAGAGAAAGAGAAAGCAGCGCGGATAAGGGGGTGTCGGTGTGCAAGAGAGAGAAAAAGTAAGAGAGAGACGGAGGGGTGAGGGGGTTAAGGGAAAGGAGGGGGGGGTCAGTGTTTTAGGTTGAGACCTGTGGGTGCCATGGTGCCAAAATGGGTAATTTCGTTTTACATTTAAGGCCAGGCACTAAGCAAAAAACCAACCCAAAGAAAAAGATAGATTTTAAACCTTTTTTGGTATAAACATATCAAGCATTACTTCCTGTGACAAAAATGTATTTTACTATGTCATCCAACCTGCGGTTGCCATGGAAACGATCCAATATGGCTGCCAACAATACATTTTCAAAAGCCTAAAACTTCATAACTAATGCATGTAGACACAATCTGGTTTTTGTTTCTGAATAAGAAAAACAATATCTAAATTTGTACAGAAGCTTTTGGTTTTAACTTGATTCACTATTTTTTTATAATATTTTTTGTGAACTGCTACATAATTATGATAATTTTGTCTTTAAAGTCTTATAAATCAAAATCTGTTTGACAAATTCATAAAAGCTTCTGTAAAAATGCAGATAAATGTTAGTAAAAGCAGCATACAAAATTTCAGAACTGTATCTTGTTTGTGCCTAAAGGAGTAGGAATTTGAATGCAACAAACTGGCATCAAAATGGTAAACGGAGAAAAAAAGAGAAAGAAAAGAAAGCATGCACCTTAACTCAATCGTGACGTAGAATCCTACCCTCGAGCATCCCCGGTGGACGCGGCATTTTTAGCCTATTTTCAAAAATTCATTAAAAAATCCCCCAAAACAATACAAAAATTATTTAAACATGATATAAAACTACAATAAATAAAGAAAACTCATTTCTTACTGTGTTTCTTGGACCTTGTTCCTTAATTGGTAAAATCCTTTGATGGAAACACAACTGAAGTTGAAGAAATCAAAAAGTCCTCGCCATTACTTATACACATACTGAAACGATACTGCTTGCTCGTTTTTCTCTTCGTAATCACTTTCTTAGGTCTTTTAGGCACAAATACTCTTGTCTTCATCCAATTTATCACATTAAATTTGCAAAACAATGTCATTTTCCACTTTAGCGTGTAATTTGAAGAGTAAATCTAGCATTTCTCAAGTGACAGAACACACGTGGATACTCCCTTCGAATTATTACCGAAAAGCGTTCTCATTGTCGGTTTAAACACAGTATAAGGGAAGCAACTCGTGAAGAAATGAATCAGCTTTCTAATGTAGGAGTTCTTTACCTTAGACGATTAGCGATTCCCCGTAAATAAATTTTCAAAGTTGCATGGTTTATTTCCCGTATGTGATAGTAAGCGTGACCTATGCTGTATCGTTTATTTCCCATACACAGCGCGAATGTGTTAATTGAAACCAAGAAATCCGAAAGACCCAGATAATGACTTGAATGGATAAACAATGTAGCAGTAACATATCCACAACCTCCATGCCAGTTCAGCGTAATTTTGTTGATGTTGTGGGTCCTCATCCATTCGTGGTGATTCAATACACCAGTGTCCAAAAGTCGCCAACAAAGATGCAATACACCAGTGTCCAAAAGTTGCCAACAAAGATGACATAGGAGAATGTACAAAGCCACTACAAAATAAAAAGCTGCCCTCTAGGCACAGCAATGTTGTCTCAATTTACAGTTAAATGTGTTGGTGCTGTCCAGCACCATACACATTCCCATCATTCTTTTCCTCCTGTCTGATTTGGAAACAGTGCTGTGTGGCAGCCTGCTTTCAGCGTTCGCGTGACTGTAGTGCTGACAGAATCTGCCTTGCTGATGCGGCGCTGGTCCTTTTTTTCCAGGATTTCCACAGTGATGTAGGAAATGTCAACATACATCTTGTTCATCACTGACACAAGTTCACATGCACCTTCATTGAAGGCTGCCACTGCTCTTGATACGCTCCCTTGGACACGCCTCATGCCCATAAAAGCTGTCTTAGGGCACCGAAGCCAAATGGTGGAGTTCAGGCACTCATTCGTGTTTTGAGTGCCTCCATGGTTCATCCTGCTAAGAAGGGCCTCATCTGACATTCTCCTGTAAACTGGAATGAGCTTGTGGGCCACAGAGGTTGTCAGGAAGGTGTGCGATGGATGCTGAGTGTGGGTAGGTGGTGGTTGTGCGCGAGCTAAAGCCTGCTGGTAAAAGCACCAGCTGTCCTCTCCTTTGGGGCACTGGTGATGCTGGGGCTCCTTGTCTGTGGACATTGAATGAAACAGGCCTGCTCACACAGCAGATCTCATCCTCCTCACATCTGGAAGGTTGTCCATGATGGCACCTCAGTAGAAGTTCTGGAGACTGTCGCACTTTGCAGCAGTCAAACAGCCTACACCTTTCCCACCCAAACGCTCCTCCTTGGCCAACTTTCTAAGTGCTGTTCCCAGACACTTGTGTGCATGGTTGACACACTCCAGCTTGGAGATGGTTATGTCCTCACCATAGGGTTTCAGGTCACACACAGCTCTGAATGCAGAGGAGTCACCATCGCTAAGCATTTCTACATAGCGAAGGCCAAAATTCTCCACTGAGCGACCCCATATCACTTCAGCAGCTGCCTGCTCCATTGCTTTGCTGGAGTTTGTGTGGTTGATGCAGCAGTCAGGCTGATGATCTTTGTACCATTCATGCCACTCTGCATCTGTTGACTTCTGAGCTTTTCTCTGACTGCAGGCATGGCAATACTTAGACAGCACATGGAAGTCTATAATAAGACCTGTCAGTATGTCAATGCACACTCCAAGCCCATACAGAGATGTGAACCCTCTCTTCATTCAAGTGCCATCAAAAGTGACAGAGATGTCCACCAGTGGTTGAAGCCCATTATCTATAGCTTCTCGCAGGTCAGGGTCAACATCAGCATATGCTTGGCGGATGGTATCAGCTGAATGCTGCAGAATCTCTTCTCCCACTTCTCAGCAGCTATAAAAAATACAAATAAAACATTAGAAGTGTCCATTTGCTGAAAAAATCACCTTTAAAATTTTTGTTAACAAATAATCCATCATGCCCACCACACTGAACACAATCCCCCTCCCCCTACACAAACGTGTGCATGGTCATAATGTGCATATACACCTGCAACTGAACTGTAAGAGAGTGCTTGTCATGTTGGTTGTGCAAGTAGAGATAAGGTGCATCCAGTTTTGTATCATCTTTACATGATTATCTTTTGATAAATGCCAACACACTGTATGAGCTACTTGAAAGAAGCTTGTATATGAATATCATTGTCTATATATGTATATATTTATGTTGATGCTAGTGACTATGTCTGCATGTATGGGGGTGTGTATGTGTGCTATGAAAATATATATATATTCAATGTATGATTACTGTCAAATGATACTTGTAAAACCATTTTGTAACAGATCACCACTAATTTCAAATCCTTTCTTCTCAAAAGCTTAGACTGTATACACTGGTCGTGCACTGCAATTTTCAATGAATCCATACAATCTGAAATCAGTTCACATTTACATGCAATGATTTTATGTAAAATAAATAAAATATAGGCCCACCTGTGACATTCCTATCATGGCCTTGAAATGTCTTGAGATGCATAGGTGGAATGCCCATCACTGCACCAAGTGTCTCCAAGGCTGCATGACCCTTTCCCATCTCATGGCTCAGCAAAACCATTTTCTTGTTGATTTCAAAGGGTGTATTTTTCCTCTCACATCCATTCTGTCGAGGAGAAGAATACTCTGCCCTATCATAGCCACATAAGGTACACCGTAAGAGCAGCTTTGAAGCAAAACCCATGTGTGGATGAATTAACCTGATTGCTGAATTGTAAGAGTGAAAGAGGATTTTGTATAACTTCTGTGTATGAACGAACATTGCATGTTTTTGCTACATCTGCGACTTGATTAGATTGTTGTACTGTTCCTTGACAAAATCTCTAGTTGGAATGTGGCTGGCAGAAATAAAATCATTTTTCTAACAAAGATATGAAATTTAATTGCAAAGAAATCCACTTTCGTAACTCAGGTTCTGTTTCTTGTCACAATACTGTACCATGACCCAGAGTGCTAATTCTCAAGTTAGCGAACCCAAACCGCACCTTCCAAACAAAGATTTTTGTACATGAACCCTGGTAAGGCCCCCTCCATGCATGCGCACTCGAGTGCATCACCCCATGCGATGCGCCCACTGGTCAATTCAAACTGACTTTCTCAAGCGCCTTTGTGGTGTTCAGACATGTTTTTGCACTGCTTCGTCATAGGCGGGCGTTTCTCCAACCGAAATCTTCCACCTGCACTCCGCTGCTTTGTTAAGGGAAGTGAGAATTTCTATCCCTCTTTGAGTCTCTGTCTGCTCTCTGTTTTCTTTAGTTAAAACAGATTTACGCAGCGAGTGTGTTTCGAGTGTGTTTCTCGTGCTTGCCTGTCGACCTCTTACTACGCAGTTAAGTGTGTCGTTTTTTCTTTGCGCCTGTACTCACGTTTTGTCGTTTTTTCCTAAACTTAACTTAAGCAAAGTTTGCTTGTAACTTACAGTATTAGTGCGGTTCTTTCTTTTTCATAAGAAAAGTCTGCTGCTATGCCACGTGTTAGTTTGGGTGAGTCGGGCGCACGGACGTTTTCGTCCGTTCGCAAACACCGGGACCACTCTTCAAATGCTAACAGGAGGCCTTCTGCCACCGTTACTTCTTTTTCAGAAGCATCTCCGGATTTCCTGATGCTCTTTTCGGGCACCTGTTGCGCTGCCCTCCTACCACCTGCACGCGCCACTCGCTACCGTGTCGTCCTCGCCTGCTCGCTCCGCCAACTCGTCCCGCTCTCTTCATGACGGCGGTTTCTATGGTGGATTCCGATGGGGCTGCCCAGTCTGCTCAGCTGTCCTGGCATCCCCCCTGCCCGCCGGCGACAACCTTGGAGGATGAGCCGCCTCAGCTGGTGTCTTCTGTTACAGGACAATGTGGGGAGGTTACACAGCAGCGCACGCTTGCACTCACCGCGCCCGCTGGTTTCCTCTGTCCTGCACCTGCAGTCGGGGGGTTGGTGGCCTCGCCATACCCCCGGCCAGGTTTCAGCCTCAATTGAGGGTTCGCTAGTCGGTCCTGATGACGCTCCTTCCACTGCTCTCGGAGTGGAACGGACGAGGGATCGTACTGTAAGCCGTTCCCCACTCGTTGGCGTGCCTGATGTGACGGAGGGGGAGTTGACGCTCTTAATTAGACGCTCCCTTGCACGCAGGGACGTCTCGGTTGGTTCATCTTCCGCCCCGCGGGGCGGCGAAGTTCCGGCGGGCGACTTCTCTCCTGGCCACTCCACGGAATTACCCACACTTCCGCGGTTGGTCACACAGGCACAACCTTCCGCTGTCCCATTGGACCGCGCCGCGGATCCACGTCACAGTGGTCGGTCAAGCGATAACCACCCACTCCTGTTTCGCTGTGCACAGGAAGAGGGGTTTTTGCACTTTCGGTTTCCTACCCCTCTGAGGAGTGGGGGGACATACCGGAAGTCGGGGCGGAGCCACACCCAACATGAGGTGGCAAAGTCCCGCCTGGCCACTCCACGGAAATGCCCACATTTCCGCGATTGGTCACAGGCAACCTTCCGCTGTTGCGTCGGACCGCGAGGCGGGTCTACATCACAGAGTCGGTCAAGCGATAACCACCCATTCTTCCGGCGTGCACCGGAAGAGGGGGGGTTCGCACTTCCGGTTTTTCCATCTCTACTTGAGGAGTGGAACTACCGGCAGTCAGGACTGAGCCACACCCAACATGAGGTGGCGAAGTTCCGGCGGGCGATTTACTCGCCTGGCCACTCCACAGAAATGCTCACATTTCCGCGATTGGTCAAAAGGCACAACCTTCCGCTGAGGCGGCGGACCGCGAGGCAGGTCCACGTCATAGCGGTCGGTCAAGCGATAACCACCCATTCCTTCCGGTGTGCACCGGAAGAGGGGGTTTCGCACTTCCGGTTCTCCATCCCTACTGTGAGGAGTGGGAGGAAGTGCCGGAAGTCGGGGCTCAGTCACACCCAGAGGAGGTGGACCCGATAGTTGACCTGCTCCTCTCTTCCGGGCGGTACTAATCATGGTGACACTGCTGCCAGTTGTCGCCCTCCTTTGCGTACGAACTTGCATACTGGAAACGGAAGAGCCGTTTTCCTACCTCTCTTCATCGTACCTTCCGGTTCCGCAGGTGGTGGACGTTTGCATTCGCGAATCTCCTTAGGTTCATACTGCAATACGGGAGGCATGGTAGGACGTCCGTTTTTCCGCCCAACATGCAGGCCCTGAGCCACCTCTCTCGTCCCTCCCGGTGTACCCCACCCCCTCCCTGTAGGCAGGGTGTGGCCCCCACCGGTCATGACTTTATGACTCTCTGCTTCCGGTAGTTCCACTTCCGGTTGCACAGTTCGACCTTAGCCTACTTCCGTCTGCTGCACGTGCTCTTACGGCTGGTATGCTTTTCATGATCGTACTTAGATCTTTTGAGTTGGCTTCCCAACTTCCTTGAGACGTGAGAAGCCACCTGTTTTTTCTGCCAGCGCTGGCAGTTTTTTCAGGGTGATTCTGCTTCCACCCTGTGGCCACCCACCTGAAGTTTCCATAACTTCAAGTGTTTTTCTCAGGTGTGATGCACACCGCAATCTGCGCTTATCTTACGCTTATGTTGTAACTGCACAGCAAAGCCACCAGCCCTGAGTGAGAGGGGTTAAAACTTCGCATTCCGTTCTGTTTTGGGCCTTGGTTACCCAGAACGAACCCCGAGTGAGAGGGCTGAAGTCCTTTTAACGACTATCGCCCTCCTGGTTCTGTCAATAGTGATACAGTAGCTAAGTGGTAAAGGCGTGGCTTTTCAGTTAAAAGTCCCACATTCATTACCCATATTGGCTGCGGGTTTTCTTCAAAACAATACATACTGTTCACGCAGTACCTATCGTAATTTGGAACGATACAGGGAAGATTAGCATGCCCCTCCTGAGAGGAAGGAGCGCAATCTTCTCTCTAAGAATGTCTTCAAGCGCGCTGAAGGGGCGAAACTCCTGCTCGCCTTACTGCTATTATTCAAAAAGTGTCTTCGAACTTTGCTTCTCCGACACTGTGCTTTCTGGTTGAGATAGCGATCGCCTTCTCTTACATTAGAGAAGCCAAGTTAATCACTGGTGCACTGTGCCTAAGCTTGCTTCCAGTGGCAGTCATCGCTTGTCACTCATCCTGTTTTCTCCCCTGCAGTCGTTCCGGTCGAGTGTGGGGGGGGGGGCTACCACTTCACTGCACGGTGCGGCTCCCCCCACCCCATGTCCGGTTTTCCGGTCGGGGTAACGTTCGGCCACCTTAATTTGCCGGGGGTGCGCAGTTGCCTAGGCTGCAAACTGCGCACTTGCACCCGGCAGAGGGGACTTCGTTGTCCACTCTCTCGTTCCCTCTCCTGAGGCTACGTCAACAGAGTGAAAAGGGGGCTGTGTTCCCCAATGCCTTCGGCTCTCCTGCGCGAGACCTCGTCACAGTTCGCAGTGCAGGGACACAAGAAGCAGCGCAGGACTTGTCCTGGTTCTCTTCCCTCCACCTTCTGGCCCCATGCTCGCGGTCCTCTGCTTGCATGCTTTACCGATGGTGTCTCCCTCTCTGAGGAAGAAGTGGGACCGCTTGGGTCCACACCACCTGCACGCGTCACTCCTTCGCCACTGGAAGTCGTGTCTTCCTTTCCCCAGTCGGCCCTGTGTTCACCGTCCGGTGCACAGCTCTTGTGGCTGGCCCTTGTGTCCCACAGGCCGGTCTGATCTTGCATCCAGCAAGCTCCAGTTAAGCAACAACTTTCAACTTGAACAGTGTTGGACTCTGCTGTTGTGGCACTTGACCAGTCAATTTACATCTCAGGCGCCTCTGGTTTTCCGCCGAGATGCAGACTTTGCTGCCTGAAGTTTTTGTTTTTTCAGGGCCATAAGCAGGTGCACTGAAGGTTGTAGCTCGCTCTGCATCTAACTCCTTTGTTAAGGTTATCCTTGCCAAGCGAGGTATTGTTTTGGCGGCTGTACCTGAGCTTCCTTGTTGCACAGCCACCAATTAGCGAGTTGCTCTATTCTCCCCGTCTTCCTTGTTCGGAATTTTGCACCTCAGATGGCACAGGAACTCGCATCTGCCATTTGAGAGCCCATGGCCGTTTTTTGGCCAGGGAGGGCCAAGTGTCATGCATCTGGCCCCCCAGTCTCTCCTTTCAGGAGTTTGACTTCCTCCTGCATCAAAGCGGGTGCAGACAGCGCCCGACAGCTAGGGAGACGGGCTGTCAGTCTTGGTATCGGGACACCGTGATATAGCCTTAGTTGCTGACACGGCGTTAAGCCCAAATACCTACCTACCTTGGTATCGGGACAGAGATTTAACATGATCGATTACTGCAAATCTGACTGATCATGTTTATATAAAATAGTTCTTGCCAGATCACATGGAAGCAAGGCATGCCGACTTTTAATCATTCGTCATCCTTTGACATGACAATATCATACATCATCCTTTGACATGATAATATCATGCTCACACGTTGATATGACAATATCATGCTCACACGTTGGCAATTTGAGCGGCCAGGCTGGCCATACTTTGGTGTCCTCCTGTCCCTCAGTGACCGTCTGTCAATCTCTATTTTGTCCCTCGGACTCTGTCCCAAGCACGCCTTCTGGGGTTTACAATAAATCTACAGAAGTCGGTTTTCTGCCCAAGCAGACCTTTTCTTCTG